>PVKS010001265.1:31636-147973 GCA_004027875.1 Aplodontia rufa
GCAGGGCTACAACTTAAGGGCTGGGGGAACTCCAGGTGAGGGCAGGGCTGCAACTCAAGGGCTGGGGGAACTCCACGTGTGGGCAGGGCCATGCCCTCAGGGCTGGGGGACCTCCAGGTGTGGGCGGGGCTGCAACTCAAGGGCTGGGGAACCTCCAGGGTGGGCAGGGCTATGCCCTCAGGTCTGTGGCACCTTCAGGTATGGGCAGGGCCATGCTCTCAGGGCTGGGGGCACCTCCAGGTGCTGAGGGTACCTTCCAGGTCTAGTCCAGCTTTCAGTACTACCCACAGTCCTGGAGGCCTGCCACTGGAGGCACCTCACTCCAGCTTCTGCCTGCATTGTCACATGGACATCTTCCTTCCTGTGTCCCTACTGGGTCCAAATTCCCCTCTTCTGATAAGAGCACAGTTATCACAGTGGATCCCACCCTAAAACCAGGTTCTGGGGACAAAGACTTGGATATTTTGGGGGGCTATTACAGTTTAACCCCAAACTGTAATAAGATCTTTTGTGGCTGGGTTCATGGCTATAAGACTAGATTACCCCTCTGATGCTTTGTACCAAGTGCTCCTGGAGTTCTTGCTCCTTATGCTTTGACATGCTTTTGAGCATTTTGAAAGTTTGCAAGAACTCCAAGAGAACTGCTGGCAGCTAGACAAGTTTCTACAGTCTTCCAACTGATGTCTAAAGCAGGGCAGCCAAGTCCATTCCCGCCTTTTCTGCCTGCACAAAGGAGCAGGCTTTACTGTTCCTGTTCTTCCTGCTTTCACCAAGCACCAGTGATCGTCACCCATGTGATCCTCTTAGCTGACAGATAGGCTGTCCCCTAAACCCTGCAAAACATTTATGCTCCCTCAGTGTTAATGTTTTGGGACATATGATCACAGGCCAGACAGAGCTTTGGATTTGTGTTCTCATCCACTTTCTGAGTTGACCCCAAGAGTGACTGACCTTCACAGGTCAGATAGTATGAAGGCACGGGGTGGGGTGGGTGGGTATGGCTTGGGGGGACGCAGGGGACCCTGGGCGTGGCTGTCCATCACAGGTCAGAGAGTGTGAAGGTGAGCAGTGGGGTGGCTTGGGTGGGTGCAGTGTGCTAGGGGTGCAAGGGACATGCTATGGGGTTTAAGGAGTGGGAAGACTTCTCCCTCAGAAGTGTTTTGGAAGCTACTCTTCATGGTCAGTCCTCTTGGCTGCCTGGTGTGCCCTGAGCAGGGCCAGACTGGAGGGCCCACCAATCTGCCAGGTGTGACGAGCCCGCTAGCTGATGTCGGTGGCGTGTGAAGTCCTGGAAGAAGGCGGGGGAGCAGTGCATGCGAGCCACATTCACGTCTTCCAGATTCATTCCGAGTAAGCAGCTGAGGGTGCGGATAATAAGTGTCAGAACGAAATCAGGGAGTACTGAACTTGGAGCATGTAGACGTGTTTTTCGTGTGATTTAGCCATAATTTCATACAACGTAATGTTTACGAGACACTGTCATCAACAGTCAGCGCCCAGAGCTCTTCCGGTTTGGTGACTGCCTTGAGCACCTGGCACCACCTCTCTGCCACTGTCCATCCACCCCATGCTCTTGGCCTTTCTCCAGTCTCAGAAGCATCAAGTTCTCTTGCTCAGGGTCTCATCTGCCCCCCACCCCGTCTGTGTGCTTCACGCACCCAGCTTGTTCTTCCTGGTTCTTTGGGATCACCTTGGACATTGCCCTCTTCACACCACGTCTGCAGCACCAATCTGGCCAATCCCACTTCGCTTTCTGTTTCTAAACGCCCAAGCGTGTCTGCTCGCCTTCTCCATTTTCCATTGCTATAACTGAATACCACAAACCAGGTAATTTATCAGAAAAAAAGGTTTGCTCGGCTCACATTCTGGAGATGGGCAAGTTCAAGGTCAAGGGCTGCCTCTGGAAAGGGCCTCCTGGCTGGTGGGGACTGCAGGGTCCTGATGTGGCACAGGGCATCATGTGACAAGACAGAGCATCCAAGCAAGGGAGCACACTGACTGTCATAACAGGTCGCTCTCAAGACAGCCTGTTAACTAGCTAATCCAGTAATCCGTGAGTGGACTGACCCTCTCGTAAGGGCAGCACCCTCTGAGCTCATCACCTGGGTCCCCACCTGTCCCACCTCTTAATGCTGGCAATGGGGATCAATGCCAGCAGGAGCTCAGTGTGCTTCCAGCCCCCAGCACCTACCCAGACACTGAGCTGCTCCAGCTCTGGGCCTGAATCAGACTGTTTCCTTCCCTTCCTGAGGGGCGGAGGCCTGGTCACACTCCTCCTTTCCCTGCCCAGGGGGCCCTGCTCCCAAGGGAGGCAGTTCTCCTGGCCGTGCCCTCCTCAGCACGCTGGGTTTCTCCGTCCTCAGCCTGCTCGCTTCTCTAGCGCCTTTGCAGGTCTGTGGTTCATGCCAGCCTTCGAGGTTCTTCTGGGCTTCAAGTCGGTCTTGAAATCAGTATAGCCTCCTTTGGCGCAGCATCTCTCTCCTTCAGATGGCCATGTGCGGCCTCGGGGTGCAGCTCTGTCTCCCCTGTGTGGACACACTGCGCCCCAGCCCCAGCCCTGGCTGACCGCGCCGTCACGGCCACTGTCAAACGCGGCTCTGCACTCTTCTCTCTTAAAGGAGGCCAGGGATTCCATGATGAGAGCTAAACCACCGCCCCACCCTCCATCCAAGTTGCGTCTCTTCTCCAGCACTTTCCTAGCTCCTTACCAGGCTGTGAGGAGCCCCCAACTCCATGTGGCTTGACCAAGTCTCCTTTTCTGCAGGTTACCTGTCAACTGTCCTCGGCCAGCAGTGTTTCAAGCAGCAGTTTGCCAAGACTGACTGGGGAACTCGGTGGCCCGCGGGGGTCCTAACAAGGAGTCCCGAACGCGGTGGCTGGTTGGTGGACATGAAGATGCCCGTTTACTGCCTCAGACATTCGAATAGAGCTCACTCCTGCAGGTGAGTCCTGGACATGGACATTGAACGCACCATCTGAACTGACCAGCCCTGGACACTGGTTCCTAGGGGAGAATGCGCTCCACCCTGCAACTGAAAACCCGGTGCGCACGGTGGTCAGAGGCGAGCAATGTTCACCCTCAGAGACACTCAGGAATTTTCGGGTCAACTATGAAGAAAAGTGCCAACACCCACACAGTCACAGCCATGTCTGCTCCATGTGGCACGGGAAGCGAATGCAGCATCCCAAATCAGGTAGTCTCCTCACACGCTCCACATGCTGGGGTCACATGCCGGGCACATGTGGGTGCTGTGTGTGAGTGAGTGTGAGCGTGGGCTTTTGTGCATGGGCATCACTGTTGGAAGGGTGCTGTTCCATTGCTTTTGAGAGGTCACGGCAGAGCCTTTCCAGCAAGGGCATTTGCTGCAAACCTCGGAGGCCAGGCAGGATGGAGTCAAGCCCCAGGAGGAAGCCGGAGGAGGCCCTCCCCGATCGCTCTCTGCAGGTGTCCCCCTGGCCTGGGCCTCCCCATGTGACTTCCACTGTTTCCATCACATCCTGGAAAGTCCTTTCACCACACGCACGCATCAGCACACCACGAGGTGCTCCTTCCACGCACCACCCTGCAGACAGACACACCAGCAAAAGTGGGTTTGTAAGAGTTCCACATTTAAGAAAAAGAGGAAACTGGGCTGCGATTCATTTTCTTCCCTGTCGTCGTTGTTGTCTGAACACCCACACAAACAAAACTGAGCTGAAATTTCAACGAAAGATCATTTGGAAAGAAGTCAAACGTTACGATAAATAGGAAACATACTAAAAGTCAAGATTGTTCTCGACAAATGAATAGCAGTTGGAATTTACTCATTTTTAAAATGTTGTAATGCCCTGGTTTGTGTATCTGATTCCACATAAGCGTCTCATTCTTTGAGAATGATTAATATAGAACAATTTTTTGGTAAATGAAGCAAGAGTTTCGTAAACATTTTCTCATTTCTTTTGCTTTTTTTTTCCTGTTAGCTGCACATTACATCTGGTTCTCTTCTTCTTCTTCCATCAAGTTATTCATAATGATAACATAGAAGATTTGGAACAAACACTGCATCCTTCTGCATAAGGGGCTGGGGACGGCTGGGGCGTGCGTGGCCTCCGTGTGGTCCTTGGGCAGCCATCACATTGAGTTACAGGTTTGTTTCTGGAAGCTCTGGGACCTGTGTGTGTGGCGTTTGCTCTCAGGTTTTGCCTGAACTGTGGAGGGCTGTGCACCTGGACAAAGCAGAGGAGGACCATGCTTGCTGCAGCAGAGAAACGCGTGTGCCTTCTGATCCATCCAAACACGCACTGCCCATGAGCCTGTGCCATGGCACAGGGAGTGACACAGATCAGATGCGTGCTAAGGGCCAAGCTATTATGTGGAATCCGGATTGGGCCGCAAATCCACTCCCTGGGCAGGAGACTGCTGTGAGGTACAGGGCGGGCAGGTACAGTGGGAGCCTCAGGCCATCCTAGGGCAGGATCCACAGAACCAACCCTGAAGCCTTGCTGGATGCCAGAGGATCACCTCAACAGAGAGCCTCCAAGGAGACCCCAGCACCAGCAGACTTCTGTACCCTTTCTTCTGCGGAAACTTGTGTGAACATCCTACGCCTTGACCATGTCACCCACGCATGGCCCTGTCCTGGGTGCTCATCATGGGAGCAGCTACCCTGAGCACTGTGGCCCCACTCTCCCATTCTGAACCTCCCAAGGAGAATCTCAGCTACATTCAGGCCCCATGCACAAGGAGAGTGTCAGGTATGCTGAGGCCCCTGCCTCTCCCAGCACGAAGCTGCCGTGTGGTGGCCCACCGCGAAGTGGCACTGCCTTGACGTGGCTGCCTTCCTTCTTGGACAGTCTGAGTAGGAGAAGCACGTCCTTTTCTCTTGGACTCCCCTTGCGCCCCTTCACATTCTCAGCATTTTCTGGGATGCTTCTCCACACAGGAGGAAAACCCTAGGATCCTGCCCTTGGGGGCTCAGTGGCCTTTGAAGCAATGGAAGGTGACAGGAGATTGACACTCAGCCATCCTTTCTCAGTGCAGGACCCCTGCTCAGGGCCTGTGTCTGTGGTCTCTGCAGAATCCCACTGTCCATTCCCCTACCAGGCTTCCTAATTCACCTTTTAAAACAGACATCTGGCTAATCCAGGGACGCAGAATATTCATCTTTAAAAACCATCCATCATGGGCTGGAGCGGTGACTCAGTGGTTGGAGCACTTGCCTGTCATGTGAGAGGACCTGAGTTCAAACCCTAGCACCACGTACACAACTAGGTGTCAGAGAAACAAAGACCACATGAAAAAATAAATAAGATTAACTCTGTCTTTCTCCCACTCCTCTTACCCTCTCACTCTCTCCTTCTCTCTTAAAAAGAAAAAAAAAACTATCCATCATTTATTCAGACTTAAAAGGAGGAGATTCTGACACATGTTCCCATGTAGGTAGACCTTGAGGTCATTGCCCAGGGAAAGCAAGTGGGTCACAACAGAGCAGAATCCGTGAGTGCACTCTGGCGAGCCGCCTGCAGACCAGTTCACAGACAGCAGAACGGGGGCTGGCAGCAGCCGGCGGGGGAAGAAACAGCTTTAAACTGAGCCCAGAGTTCCAGTTCTGCAAGGTGAGAATGCTGTAGCGGTGGGAGCAGAGCCCTGAGCTTGTGCTTAGCGCTGCTGAACTGGGCACTTAAACGGCTAGGACGGTGCCTCGGGGGACATGCAGCCAAGGGCCGTAGAGCGGGTGGCTTCTAAATACTAGAAATTTATTTCCCACAAAAGGGATCCAGGATCAGCATGCAGGGTGGTCAGTTCTGCTGGGGACACTCTCAGGTCAGACAGCAGCTTCTTACTGTGTCCTCACATGCCAAAAGAGGTCAAGGTCACTACTTGGAGTTTCCTTAAAGGGACACTAACCCCATTTGTGAGCGCACCACCCTCAAGGCCTAGCCCCTCCCAGGGGCACCATCACTGCATGCACTTGGAGGTTGAGATTCCAACAAAGGCGGAGCATGCACAGGTGCCCAGTCCATAACGCTCTTCTTTGGGCATGCCATAGCCCACCACCTGCACCTAGAAGCCCGGAAGTACCCTGAGTTTCAAATCCCAAAGACCAAGCCCTCTGGCATTTGTGAAGTTGAACTCTGCAGGGAAGTCGTCCCCCAGCAGCTGCAAGTCTTAGCTCATTAGCCATCTACTCAAGTCTCCCTGAGCATCCTCTACGTCAGGTCTGGGCGGGGCTCACGGCAAGATTCATCCTTTCTCTAGGTGAGCCTGTGAAACCAAAGCCCGCTGTGGGGCAGCACAGGGCAGACACCCCCGTTCCAGAAGGGGAAATTGGAGTGATGACAAGCAACAGATGCCATTCAAACTGAAACCTCAGTTGGCTTGAGACTCTGCATGTGGGACCCCTAGAATTCCACTTTTGCAGCCCTTCCAGGCTGCTCTGGAGGCCTGTGGCTCCAGGTGGCCCATACCTGACCCCAGGGGCTAGGCCACCTCCGCAGAGGCCCTGCTTGAGGCCCTGGGTAGAGTCCCGGTGCCCTGCTGCACCTGGAACATGCTCTGTCTCCCCACAGGCCTCCCACTGCAGATCTGTTGGGGGAGGCAGCTCTGATGATCCCGCAGTCTCTGTGGGTGGACAGGCACCCATTCACCCCTTGCTGTGAGGACAGCAGATGCAGTCCTGGGTCACACCTCTGCTGATCTCCGCCGCAGAGTGGTCGCCTACTCCTGGGAGCTCTGTCCACCCGTGCACCCACAAGAGGAGAGGCCAATCATTTTCCAGATCTTTAAATGCTGCTCCTTCTTGCTGAGCTATTTCATCTTCAAGTGATTTCTTCTTCTCATATTTTGCTATTAGCAACCAGGAGGAGCTGAGCTGCCCCTTCAACACTCTGCCTAGAAACCTCCTCTGCTAATTAACCAGCTTCGTCCCTCCACGGAACTCCTGTTCACAAGCGCTCAGCCCAGGTCTCTGCCCTGCGCCTGCTTCCTGTAGGCCTCCTTGGAGCTGCCTCTGCCACCCAAGTTCCAGCAGCGCTGCTGGGATCACCACGGGTTCTGGAAGAGGGAAATGCCCTGGAGCCCCCTCTTTCTTCCTGGGTTCTCCCCTGAATTGACCTCATGAGTCCGTTCTCAGCCATCGAGGCCATCTGCAGCTTCTCCCACCATTCAGTCTTAAAGCCACACATGTGCACCTCGCTTCTGGTTTCCGCTCCACGTCTGGGTTGCTGTGACAGAATGCCCTAGAGGGGAGAGGCTGATCAGCAATGGAAACATTTCTGACAGAGCTGGGACTGCCAGCTGGATAAGGCACCGCAGGCTGGGTGCTGGGGAGGGCCATCTACCAGGCTGCAGCTCTCTGGACCACTTCACCAAGGCAACAGTCCTGTTAACAAGAGCCACACACTCACAACCCACCTTTAAAAGGCCCTGAGGCCACCTCCTAGTAACACCATACCCGGGGTGGGCACTCCAGCATCTGAACTCTGGGGGACACAGCATTGAGTCCAAACAGATGGTACACTTAACACCACTGGAAAGTATTTAAAATGTCTTCATAATGTAATTACCACCTGCCTGCACACACCTGTGTGTCCTCACAACATGGAGTAGCCTTGCCGTGTTCGACCCAGGTGGTTGGGACAGCTGAGAAGCTGTGCCTCCTGACAGGCATCGCATGAGCACAGCTGCTGCAAAGGAGTCACCGAAGTTCTCAGTTCAAGACCCAACCAAAGGAAGCTGACTGCCAGGGGCACTGCAGGACACCTGAATCACAGCGTTAACCCAGACCTCAGAGATCCTCACATTTCTGAGAAGCCAAAAGCAGGAAGGGACAGGTAGAAACTGGGACTCCTGGATCAAACAGATGCGATGCGGAGGGCTTGCAGGCCAGCTCCTCCCTGTCCACACATGAAGGCCTCATTTTCCAGAGAGGCAAGGGCGATGTATTGTGTGTACCTGAAGAAAGACACAGATCTTGTCAGGTTGGACTAGTGGGTCCAAGACATTTCTTCAACCTCCCCATGTCTCCTTCTGAGCATTTGGAACCATCCATGCAGCATGAGATGCGTGGGTCAGCGGCAGAAAGCCCACCTCTCTGCCCCACTGAGCCTGAGTTTAAATGCCACAATTGGGGGCTGGAGGGGTTTTCTGTGAATTGGGAAGCAGCTGGTCCCTGCTCAGGTAGGAAGCTTCTGCTCCCAGGGAGGGCAACTTCCCCTTTAAGGGAAACGGGACCCTTTGCTCCACGGGCTGTGCCTGTGGAAGGGGCTGCAGTGGCCCAGGCAGCTCCAGATGGAAAGGCTCCTTGATGAAAGTGGGAGATGGCTGTCCCCCAGCATCCGGCCTTTGTTGTGTAAATAAACATACTTCTCGATCTCAACTGGTTGCCATTAAGAGAGAGTCCTTAATTTGAGACCATTTTTTGTTCTAACCCATGCAGATTTACTTTGTCTGTGTTGTTGTCTTCCTTTGCTGTATTTTGCAGCATAAGTGCTAAATCAAAGAAATTAAGAAATAGAGTAAACACTAATAAATGTTTAAGCATTTAGACACGGACACACACACGCTGTTCCTTTCGTTTCCCTCATTTGGGGCCCTTGTCTTCCACTGCAGCGTTGGCAGGAGACATCTGCGTGTAAGGAGCCGATGATGAAGCAAGTTCCCGTTACAGCCGGGTAAGCGCCTGCGCTTCAGCACGACACAGCTGGGGAACAAAAGCAGCCGTGTCCGCCCAGCCCACGGTAACCAAAGCCCTGCGGCTCATTGGAAACAGACCCGCTGCTCCCCAGCACCTGATCATCAGACACTGTGCTGACCCGCAGCGCCACAACCTCCGAAGCAGACTCACTGTGGCTGGAAAATTGAAAGCAGCCTAGAATCCAAGACCCTGCGTTCCGATGACAGCAGATTGAAGACAAATCCCCCTGTGTCCCCAGCCTCCCCAATTCAGGTCCCAGGAACCCTCTTGTGGGCCAGTCTTTTCCTAATATCTGTTTACCACTACAATGTTTGCAAAACTTCTTTACAGAACCCCTGATAAAAATCATTCTGAAAATGCACTTCGCACTTCTGTTAGCAGAAGCGTGTCCTAGCATCTCGTATTTAGTGTACTACTCTTTTACTATCAGCAACCTTTACCAAAGTGCCATCCGTGAAGTACAGAAGAAATGCTAGCAAGAGCGTGCTCTGATGGTTTTACAACGAGTGCAGCCGGCAGAATCAGAGGTGTGATTTCCTGTCTTATTCTGAGTCGCCCAGGAATGGAGGTTCAACTCCCCTTGCAACCGCTCCTGTATAAACAGCTCTACCCAGGCAGCTCCACCTGTTTGCTGTTGAGCCTGTTAAGGCCAAGGTCTGATTTCCTCTGACGATGTCTTGAGTGCCTCTCCAGTGAATTCCAACCCCTTGGACTAGTGTCTGGCTGGCTGTCCTTTGTCCCTCAGGGAGGTGATTCTTAGTCTGCCCCCCAACTTCTCGTCCTGTTCTCAGTCCTCCGCACCTTTCCAAATCTCAAGACTCGCTTTGCAGATAACTGTCCAACAGAGGACTTTGAGGCTCGGGGAAGCCGAGCTGTTGTCACTCTGGCACCGTCTCAGAGCCCCATGAGCAAGTTCCTCACTCCTCTGCTTGCCAGGAGCCTGGGTAGCAATGATGCCCACAGGAATGATGTGACATTCTTGTTCCTCTCAGACTGTCCAGAATGTTCACTCCTGGCCCTGCTTCAGCTCCACTGCACCCCCAGGAGGAAGCCGCACTCTGCTGTGTAAAGCTGGACTGCACGCATGCGGGCTTCATTCTGCTCCTGGTCCTACTTGTCTCCACCCTTCACATCTGGACCCACCGCAGTGACTGATGAA
This sequence comes from Aplodontia rufa, assembly GCA_004027875.1. NCBI lineage: Eukaryota > Metazoa > Chordata > Mammalia > Rodentia > Aplodontiidae > Aplodontia > Aplodontia rufa. The sequence continues at coordinate 41,471 of PVKS010001265.1, forward strand.
GTGCCCTGGATCATCTTCTCTGCCCCTTCACCCTCCCACCAGGGGCTCTTTGTTAACCCTGCCTTACCCACCAGCTCCCTCCACCTGAATGCAGACGGGCCTCCATCAGAGGCCAAGGCCAGCTGCCTTTGAGGCTGATTGACGGTGAGGCTGTCTGTGTGCATCATAGTTATGGACTCTCTCATGTAGCCCTTAGTGGTCCAATAATCAAATATGAACTTCATATTTATTGTAGGATGCATGCCTGTCTAGGGAGGTTCATTGGCAGAGTTATGTAACATGATGTGAATAGCATCATGTGTAGCATCACTAGATAAAAAAATCAATTGAGAACTTTGTAGATGGTGTGAAATGGCATATGCATATGTGCGTGTGTGTGTACACAGAGAGCTGCATGCACCAGCTTACATTATAATATGGATCTTACGTATGTACACGTGTGTGTACAGAGAGAGCTTTATGCACTGGCTTACACTGTTGCCTTATATGTGTGGATCTTACCTATATCCACAGAGTGACTAATGTAATTCACAAGTCAGAGTTGTCTTGGCTGCAGGAACCACTGGATGGCAGGTGATACATCACCGTCCTAAAGGGACCTCTGTCCCCTCGGCCACGCGGTGGTCGGGGTGTGCTCCAGGTTGACTGGGCCGTGCAGCAGCCATGAGCAGACACAGCCGAGCTTACCACTGCTCCCTGTGCACAGACAGCTCTGTGGGTGGTGGGGTGGAGCGTCAGGTTCAGGTGGACATGTGTAGCATCTGCGTGATGGCGAGTGGACAACTGCACATGCCAGTCGGGAGTCAGGGACTGCCAGGCTGCAAGAGCCCAAGCAGCCCCACTGCTCAGCTGTCCTGAACGAAGCTGCTTAGTAACAGCTGGCTGTTGAGATGATTTTGTGAAGGCTTGTTTTCCTTCTCTAGGACAGAGGCCTAACTCTGCACCTGAGGGCTGGCTTGGTGATCGCTTGCTTAGTTGGCCACCTGTGTCCACAGTGGCTGCACCCTCTCATGTCCCCAGTGCATGAGGGAGGGTTTCTCCACATCCTGAAGCACTCAGTGTTGTCCTGGTTTCTCAATGCAGTCATTCTGACGGCTGTGTACTGATCCAAATTCTGTAAGGGATTACGGGAAGCATATGAGTCAATTTGGGGACATGAGTGCTGGACTGAGCTGTGTCTTCCAGCTTGAACACGGGTGTCACCCATCTATGCAGGTCGAGCTTTCCTGTATTTGGGTCTCCTCTGATTTCATTCATAGGCGTTTGGCATTTTGCAAACTCCAGGACTTAAACAAGGTTTGCTCCTTACTCAGTGTCAATTTCATGACATTGTGCTTCTGGCTTCTGTAGCGTATTTCTGTTTGTTGCTTTTTGTGTGTTGAGTTCACCAAGTTGCAAAGTTCTGCAGACTCGGGGGCTCTCCTATGGATCTGGGTTCATGGAGCAGATGTTCTGGAGGAGTTTCTCGGAGAGCCACAGCTTACATCATTGAAGTATGCTTATCAAAGCCAGTTCCTGCTTCCTCAGGCTCCGGGCTTTCCCAGGCCTTCCACCCAGGATGCCCTCCAGGACCCCCTCACCGGCAATCCTCACGTCTCCTGGGGCCTCCTGCCAATGACATTTTCCCAGATTCCTCTAGCTTCTGATGACCTTGATCTTGTCACTATTTTGCAGAATTTGGTGTCTCCCATATTTAGCCTGGAGTTGCAGGGTTTGAGAGAAGACCACAGAATAAAGTGATACATTCAAGCCATCTCCCCTGCATGGCTGAGGCTATGTTCGTCACTCCTTTCTCTTCAACATGTTGCTGTTTTACCATGAGGACTCCACAGGAAAGCAGCACATGCCATGTTCCACGTTCTGAGGGCAGAGCAAGTGTGGGAAGTACCAGGGGTCCTCCCGTACTCACTCGGCGGTGCTTGGTGGGTTTGCACTATGGGTCAGGACGCAGCACTGCACTCTTTTCCTGTTCCACAGAGGGCTCTGGAGCGGCCCTCGGAGCTTTCAGTCGGCTCTTGCTCCTTTCGCACCCTCCAGACTTTTCCTTCGGGCACTTGTTTCCTGCTTACACCTTCAGCTCACCCTGCGCACATCCTGCTCCACTGCAGGGACCTACTGTTTGCTCCGAGCCCTGGCACTCTGGCTGGAGGACAGAATCGAGTGCCCTCTGGCTAGAAGACAGCCTCTGCTGGCAGAGCAGGGTTGCCGGCAAGTGTGAGCAGCCCTGTGCACACACATACCTCCCATGCTGTGTCTGTTTTAGGAAAGCATGAGTTTGCTCTGCTCCTGGTACCCTGCTCCAATCTGCCTGCGTGACCCAGCCGCCACTCATGCAGCCGCAGGTCCTCACCCTCCACCCTGAGCCTCAGGAGTTCCTCCGATGATCAGCAGGGAATCAGAGGCAGAAGCAAGTGTAAGTAGACTGTCCTGGCCCAGCTGAGGGGCTGCACACTCCAGAAGCCGAGCTGGCATGATCCATATGCTTCCTGTGACCCAGCACAGGGCACCTGTAGGAAACCACGTTGACTGCGTCAGTCACTGGACTCCAGGGACTGGCCAAGAACCCAGGCTTTGATCCTGTGTCCTCTGCCTCGTCGGAACACAGCCAGCACCGTCTTTCCGGGCTGCAACATTTACGTCCAGCAGGGCTGAAAATGGCTCTAGGAGGGGATAAGCCAGGGTAGTTGAGGGGACTTTGGTCCCCGCTGTCCCTTCTAGGGCTTCAGACACATGCACGTGAACACATGTGTCCAACCCCTTCTGACCTAAGAATTCCTGTATGGAGAGCTCGTCAGGCGGTGGACGCTGCCCAGCAGCTCATTTTAGAGCTCAGGGTCCATGAGGGACATGGGGTCTTCCAAGGGTGGGCAAGGCCATTCTGAGAGGGATGGGGCCCCAGTGGCCCTGACCCCTCTCACAGGCCCTTCTTCTTTGCTTGTTCTTTCCGACTCTCATTAGACGGTTATTTCCTTACTTTGCAGCATTCTCTGAGATCCATGAACATCACCATGCTCTTGCTTCCTTGAAGAGGAAAAAATCCACATCTGATTTTGACAAGTTTTAGGAACAGTGATCACTTCCACCCAAATTTTTTTGCTTTTCAAAATTCATGTAAGAAAGCAGCAATAGAAATTGGAGGGAAAGTTTGGCAACGGTACTGTCTGGAAATGGATTACTTCTTATTTTGTGTGTAAACATTCTGTGGTTCGTTTAATTACCAAGCATTAATTTGTGTAATAAACCCAAGGAATTAAATTAAATACTTCCCAATATATTCTAGTTTCACTTGACTGAGATGATTAATGAAACTGTTTACGTTAAATTTCCTGCAAGATCATATAGATTTTCTAAAACTCCTGGACACCACCACTATATATTTTGTAGCATAAAAAATATGACCCTTAAGATCGATGGTAATTTGCAGTAAAACAAAGGTCTTGCTTTGTCTGCACTGGGTTTGCAGCTTCATCTGCTCTGCTGTGTGGTGACAGTCCTGGAGCTGCTCTGTGAGATTCCTCGTCACCTCCACCTCCACAAGGGACCCCAGGGCTTTCTTGCTCCCAGGGTCCCAGTCTCATGGGTCACGAAGTCCAATGGCCCCAGTACCAGGAATATGACATCCCAGGAGCTGCTCCTACCCCCAAACTGAGGGCTGTGATGACAGGGAGGGCAACAAACAGAGTCAGAGGCCTTCTAAGAAGAAAGAGGGGCATGGACCTGCAGACAGCCACCAGCATGTGCCGCAGACACTTGTCGAGGACTAGAGAAGAATGAAGACCGGTGCTGTGAGTACAGGGCACCTGCCAGCTCAGACTTCAGGAGGACAGCTGGATTCATCCAAGTCCTACGTCACATGCTTCCTTTGGAGACCCAGCAGACACCAGAGCCACACAGTGGGGCCTGTGGTTGTCGCCCCTGCAGCAGCTTCCCCTGGGCTCTGGTGTGAGTCTGCCCTTCTGTGCACACACTGGGAGGGGCTGAGGCCTGGTCCCTGGGCTCTGGTGTGAGTCTGCCCTTCTGTGCACACACTGGGAGGGGCTGAGGCCTGGTCCCTGGGCTCTGGTGTGAGTCTGCCCTTCTGTGCACACACTGGGAGGAGCTGAGGCCTGGTCCCTGGGCTCTGGTGTGAGTCTGCCCTTCTGTGTGTACACTGGGAGGTGCTGAGGCCTGGGTGCTGTCTGTGTTGTAGCTGGACTCTGAAACTCAGCGAGGTTGGTGCATTTTCTGAGAGACTATACAAGCTGTGGTGGAATCCAAAGCTGACCACCCCAAGACAGTGCTCATGCTTCTGTCCAGTCAACTTAGGAAGCTGCAGAGCCAACGTCACTGCATATGAGTGATCCTAGCCAAAGACTGTGTGCCGGAGTATCCCATAGCTCAGGAGAGAAAACACAGGTCTGCAGGCCCAGGGGCTGCACTGGTAATTGTGCAGGGTGCCTGTGGGTGTCACAGCCCTGCAGACAGAAAAGGGCACACAGCCAACACGGGGCCCTCAGCCTCGTGGTTCCACAGTGCAGATCTTAGGTCATGGGTCTAAGGTCTTAATCCCTTTCTGGGCTGTAAGAAGACATGGGAACCCTTCCTTTCCTGGGGGTGCTACCTGGAAGGAAAAGCTGACAGAGGTGGATGCAGCCACAGGGCATCCTCTCTTCCCACTTGGAGGAAGCAGTAGGCAGGTGCAGAGGAGGTCAGCGTCCAGGCAGGATCAGTTCCATCAGAAGCACGTATGTGCACTGGAGTGGCCCATTGATCAGGGCAGGAGGGAAATGGGAATGCTGGCAATACTGACAAAGACATCCAGGTGCCCACCAGCAGGAAGGTGTAGAAGGCATCAGCAAACTCACCACCTGGGTCTGCTGCTCTGGCATTGCCCGGTTTACAGCTGAGCACCCCTTCAGCCCAGCTCAGCCGGGCACCAGCCAGTAGCTCCAGCCTTTCAGGAGGACGAGGCCCCAACACGTCCTTCACTGTGTCCCCGTGAGTTGCTGTCTGGTGGTGGGAGGGGTCTTTGAAAGCCCCACAATTGATTGTCACGCTCAGCATTGGCTGGGGAACTGTTCAGAAAACAAATCGTCATCTCCATCGGGAAGTCACAGAGTGGTGGAATGTTGGGATTTGGTCACATTTCCCTGGTTGGCCCCTAACTATTAAAGTGGCTGCTACCACCATGTGGCCCGGTGTGAGCTCTCTGGGTTTGGGGTCCACAGTGGCCTTGGAAGGGATGTCCTCTCACTGTGGGGCTCTGGTCCTTGCCACTCCAGCCTGTAGCAGGGCAGGACCTTGGGCTCTGAGGATGGCGCAGGCCCCATCTGCTGAGCACGTGTGTTCTGAGCAGTTGGCAGGAGAATGCGTCTTCAGCTCAGCTTTCATGTTTGGGAACGGCAGAGAAGAGGGCCAAAATCGCTCTACTTTTGATGTTATTCAGGTTGTCATCTGCATAGCTCTTTAAAAAATATATAACATAATAACTGGATTAATACCAGTATGTTGAAAGATAAACTAATAACCAAACATATCCGTTAAATGTTTTCAAGTATTTGTAGTGAAAACATAATTGTAATTGAAAACAAGCGCACTAAAGAGGGGGAATGATTTTTATGCCCCAAGCAAAACGCACACACACACACACACACAAATAAAAGGCTTAAGGTTTTTTTTCCATCCCCCTAAGAACATCTGGTTTACGCTACACTAAAAGCAAATTTGGATTAACCTGGAAATAAAATGTGTGTCACATACAAACCATTGATTAAACTTTATGAAAATCTATAGACCTCATGGAAGGTATAATATTCTTTACTGTATACAGATTTTTAGAAGAATCTAAGGAGTGTGGACGAAACTGTCTCTCTGAATCCTGTGTCGGAAGCTAACGTAAGTCCGTGTGGTTTAATGCCCTGATCTGCCTCCCTGTCTGCCTGCCCTGGTCAAGAGTGCAGGACATTGAGGGAAGGAAGAAAGTGATTCCTTACAGTTCTTGTCCCTAGTTCGCACCCCTTCCGCAGGATCCTGTCCACGTTCCGTCTTGAGCCTTTCCATGCTGGTGTCAGACCCTGCACACAGGTCCAACCACAAGCCCTGCGTGAGAACCTGGTTCCTCCTCCTTCCCACGCAGCCCTCCCTGGACTGCGGGTCAGCGGGGAGCTCCTGACTCTGCAGCTGGTGGAGTCCATGCCCAGACCACTGTGGCTGGCACTGCCCTGGGGACAGCCAGCCTCCCCCACAGGCCACTCACTCTCGCAGGAAGGCGAGATCGTGGTTCACAAGGGAAGAAGGTGATCTCTCAGCTCCTGAGCCTGCGTGAGGCCAGGAAGCAAGATGGGCCTTCAGAGAAGCAGGTGAGAGCAAGCTCTGCTCTCAGGGGAGTCCAGTGCGGAATGCAGGCTTGCGGTTCCATGAACAGAAGCCCAAATCAGCACTCTAGTGCTTCCCCCGGCCTGCTCCTGCGACACCACGGGATTAGCCACAGATCTTGCTTCTTCTAAGATCCCCTTGTGTGAGGATGCACAGAGACAGGGTGGTTCAATGAGCCAATCACGGCATGGGGACCCTTATTAGGGCCCTTTGCCCGGACCTAGTGATGAAGGGGTCCTGGGTCCAGGGCCCAACCCGGGGGTGTTTTGGCGTTCCCTGACAGGGCAGTGTCCTGAAAATGGATGGGGTGTGATTACTTCCTTTTAATTCCAGAAAATTTGCTTGATGTTCATAAATAATCTATTTGATCACTTTAGCAAAAGGGAAATGTTAAAATGATGGAAAACACTGCTCACCTCGACTTGTCCTCAGTCTTTAAATCATTCTCCACTCCATCCCTCTTGCTGACATTCGGAGATGATTTTAATTAAGGGCCCTTCACAAGGCACCGTAGTCATTTAAAATTACTGGCTCAGGAAAATCTTTATAAAGATGGCTTTAAAGAGTTCAGAAATCCCAATAGTTGCCTGTATCAAGAGGGTGTACTATAAAATTGTAAATGAGCACAGGCCCTCTTGAGGTGATAAAGTGCTGTTGTTTTTCTGGTTTGACATTTCACGGATTCCGAGTGGGCCCGGCTTAGTGGCATGACATAAATCACCAGCAAACCTGGATATTGTAAAACTTGAACACAGGAGCATTTCAGAGGCTGTGGAGTTAATAGTGATCAGTAAGCATTCTAACGGTACGAGCGGCTGCTGAGGTCATCACGCAAGTGTGAAACAGCGCACTTTGTCATGGGGTAGCCCCAAACTCACTGTCAGGATGACAGGAGCAGCCACATGGCACCAGAGCCACTGGTCAACAGTGAGGGCTGAGGAGAGCAGCGTGTCCGGTGAGTGCAGTGAGTCCCCAAGCATGAGCAGGCTCCACACCCCAGCAACAATCCTGACCTTGAGCTGGCATGCTGCTCCCCACCTGGGGCTTCCCTATGCCTCCCCCAGAGCCTACCAGTCCTGCCCTTCACAAGGCTCTACTGCACCTGATGAGGTCACCTCTGTGTCACCCCTGAGGTGAGAGCCTCCTCTCAAAGGCTCTGAGCAGCTACCCTTCCCCAAGTGTCCTTGGAGCCAGTAGCCATGACTCTGAGCACCTCAATGCAAGGTCGGAAGCTGCAGTGTGGCGTACGCGTGGGCTCCACTGCACACAGGATGTGGCATCAGGCTCAGCCACAGCAGGGTCCATTCCTCACTCTGACCTTTAACAAACCTGCAAGGCAGAAACGAAGGAACAAATTAACGAAATGCAAAAGCATGGATCAGCGCATGCCTCAAATTCACTTTGCAAAGCCATTAAGTTCAATTTCATATGACATAATTCACTGATTTGAAAATTAGATGGACAGCAACTTAGTGAGAACCTGTCTCAAAATTTAAAAAAAAATTAAATTAGAATTTTTTTTTTAAATTAGTTTCCTATCAATTGATTCGAATGCAGCATTTTCCCTGTAAGTGAACGGTCGATCCAGAGGGCTGTGCAACGGCCTTCATACAGATCACTCTCAGACATCTCAGCTCATGTCTTCCCTTCCAACATCCGAAAACCACTTATTGAACCATGCGGTCCCACAGTCTGCTGCGGGACCCTCAAGAAGAAAGGCACAGGTACTTCAAGAAATACAACTTATTTTCACTTTTCTAAATTAATCATTTGATAGTTTTGTATTGTGTTTAGTTCTTAAATGGTATGGAATTTATTAATTTGCTGTTTTTGAGGAAAATTACTCTACTTCGTGTTTGTTAAATTGATCATGAACTTGATAACTCTTTCAGGAAAGAGGAAACAATTTTAATTTTCTGCACACCCTTCGGTGAGGACTAGAAAGGACCTGGTACAGGGCTCTGTGACGCAGGCTCCTCTGACTTTGCAAACCCCCCCGAGCAGGCAGCACTGGAGCTCAAGCACACAAGTCCCACAACCCGCTCTTTGCTTGGTGTGGGTGGCAAGAGGCCCTCTGCTCTGGAGAAGTGATGGGAGGTCCAGGGGAGGCACAGCCGGGGGCCAGTTCCATGGGCTGACCACAGCATGGCATTTGCTCCTACTCTTGTGCCAAGAACAATGAGGTCATGATGAAGACCAGCCTTGCCAAGGCTCGTCCTCAGATCAAAGCTGTTTACATCACACAAGTAAAAGCAAGTAGACAAGGTCCCTCCTATGTCACACGTCACACAGAGGGCTTCACTACAGTTGCTGTTCCCAACCTAGCCCCTTCCAGGGGAGTGCCAAGGAGGACAGCCTGTCCAGAAAGATGGAACCAGCCTTCCAGTGCAGCCACAAAGCAGAGAGGTCCTCTGTGGACTGTTGCTGTGACCCCAAATTGCACTTCTGTTCTGAGCTCCCCTTCCGCATCTCCAACTGTGCCCCAGGGTGCGGTGCTGGGCCCTGCACTCCCTTCATATGCTGCAGACTGCATGCACATCATTCTGAAGGATGTCGAAATGGGATTTGATTCCAGAGCTTACAGCTCCCGTTCTGTTTCTGCAGTTTCATCTGTGGGCCAGGAGCCGTTTTACAGCTTAAGGAGTCATAAAGTTTCTGGGCTCCTGGGAATCTGTGGCAGTGCACCTGATCCCTCATTTCGTGGAGAGCTCAGCACCAGCCCCAAGCCCCAGGGGAAGGCCCTGGAGGACCATGGTGAGGTGTCCCTCCCAGGGGGTGCCTCCTGCCCTGTCCTCCCCACGGGCTGCACTGCCCTGCACAGTGAATCGGCAGTGACTGGGACCCCTCCTGCTTCGCATTGTTCAAAGGCAGTGGGAAATAAGAGCCTCCAGGACTCAGAAGCACATTAAGGACACCAGCAGAGACAGACGTAAACCACTGGACGTGTATGGGAAGCCGTGTGCCGTTTGAGACGGTTCCCGCTCTTGCCTTTGGGCAAACAAGCAGCTAGTGTCCCCAAATCTCTAGCAGGCATCCTACATTGTCCTACAGGGAGCAGTACACTGATTTTCAGCTTTGAAATGAATTCCTCCAAGTATGGTTTAGTGTCAAGAAAATCCCTACTTTTTTTTTTTTTTTTTTTTTTTTTTGAGAGCGAGAGATGGTAACGTAAGAATTCAGAAGCAAAAGGACCCCTGCACATGGTCTGGCCAATGGACTCTTCAGCACATTCCTCTTTCCTTACTTGTAACTGACATCAAAGGGGGAAGGTGAGGCAGGCTGTAGACCTCGCTGAGGTCACCTAGTGTTGTTCAGTTGAGTTGGAGACTAGCTCAGGACTCCCTGCCAAAGGCTTCAAAGCTATTTTTCTTTTCCTGAGTGGACGAGGGCTCAGTTTGCAGTTGCCCAGATTTCCTCTCGGCTGCTTGTAAGAATCAGGCAGGTGCTCTTGGCTGCAGGGAAGCAGACCTGGTGACACTGTTGAGTCATGCTGGACCCTGCTATAGCAGATGCATGGGAATGACTACAGCGATCGCCTTCCACACCCAAGAAGCACACAGGAGGAGGAAACCACTTCCTGGACAGGCAGGTAGCGCCGATGCAGCCTGACTTCTATGTTGGCCCCCTCCCCGCCAGGCTGCCTGAACTGTGTCACAGTGCTGGGACAGAGGAAGGTTTTCTCCAGGGGTGCTTTTTAGAAAAATCAGAGTTATGCACTGTGGAGCCAGATGTGATGGAGCTAGTATTTGACAAATGTGCAGTACCCTGACTTCATCCATCACATGGTTGGTTGGGCAACAATTGGTCCAGATATGTCAGGTGCCACAAATACCATCATAAAATTAGTTAATCCAGGTGTCCCGGGCACCCACCTCTCAGCATCATTTGCTGGGCGGCTTCTTGATGGTTTTTCTCCATGCTTGATGATTTGCGGCTGCACCATGATGTTTATGGGCTCCATAAAGGGAAGGTTCTAAAAAGATTATAGGCACTGAGAAAGGAAATATAACCTTTTCTTCAGGAGAAGGAGCAAAACAGACTAAACATTTTTGGAATTTCTTGCCTGCCATGAAGAGGTGATGGTTCCCCATTGACATCGTCAGTTGTTTTATATCCTCAACAAAAGTCTTCAAGAGGTAGAATAAAAAATTCCAGATAGAAGGCAACCTACTCCTCTGTCTCATCCAGGGGCCTGCTGCACCCCTGGTCCGTGGGCACAACGCAACTGTGCGCACCCGGAATTACGGCTGTCCCTGCAACTGTCCTTCCTGAAGACACCAGCAGCCTCTTTATTGCTAAGTTATTTTCTGAAATCCTGAAAAATCATCTAGGGATTACATAAAAGTGTTGCTTAAAATCTCATTTACCAAGTTGTGCAGATTGGAATCCCAGTAGGGATAGGGGGTTGTCAATCCCGCGTGCAAATTCTCCAGCCTGTCAAAGTACAGTACGAACACGTTCCCTTTGGAAAAAGCATGGAAACCACCCTTCTTCTTGGAATTCACTGTAGGAAGAAGCAATAAGGAAACAAAGGAAGCTGCTAGTGTCGTGCAAGGTGCCTACAGACAGTATAGCCTGGCACACAAGGGACCGCACTTGGCCAACGTGCCATCAGGACTGTTGATGAGGACCTTCACCTAGTGTTGGGCGACTTCCCAGTACTGGGGTGGGGCACCATCAGCAGGGAAGCCTCTTCTCACAGGCGGCTCAAGGAGTCTCTGAACTGCTGGGCTCTCCCCGGCACCACGCCTCTCTGCTCTGCTTTGCCCCGAGCACCCTGAACCATGTCCAGCAGGTGCCATCGAGCGAGATCAGGTTGCTTCTGACTCCTTGCTCTGTCCTGCTGGGCTAAATTTCAATGTGGGCATGAACCTCTCAACTCCCAAAAGCTTTGAATATTTTCTGTAGTGTAAAATCAAGGTGTAATATAGGCATAGATTAATGATGTGCTTGAACAATACTTATTGTATTTGCCACAAGAACACTTTGAAAAGAAAGTTCTCATAAAATCCATGTTAAGTCTGTTTTTGTGGTTAACTAAACAGGAGGTTCAAAAACACACAGATTTGAAACACTGTGAGATACCACTGGGATGGACACATGTCTGTGAACACCTGTGAACATCTGTGTGTGTCCGTGAACACCTGTGTCCGTGAACACCTGTCTGAACTCATAGAGAGCCCTGGCCTGGTGAGAACACTTGTCCACTTGGGCTTCTCATTGGAACCACTATGGGGGGGCAGGTCAGTGGCAGGGCTGCCTGGGCATGTGGGGACAGGGACACATGGGGAAGGTGTCCCATCCACTCAACTTGCTGTGAAAATAAATCTGCTCTAAATATAGTCTACTTTCTTCATTTAATAATGAGTTGCAGAGACGGGAGAGGGACGGGAGAGTCAGGATGAGGATACTGAGACCTGAGAGCACAGGCCGGAGCTGCAGCAGGTTGCTGAATGAATGGAAAGAGCTGGCTCCATTGTGCTGGAAGTAATGAGAGGCGAGGAGCCGGCTTTGGCCAGGCCCAAGTCCAGGCACGAGGCAAGAAGATGCATCCCCATGGGTGACCTGAGAGTGTCCCTGTGGAGCAGAAACTCACAGGAGGGCTGTGGGTGTCAGAACATATACCACCTGGAGGGTGGCTCTCCATCCTTCTGGTCACACAGGATTCCTCTCCCTGCAATCACTCTTAGGGCTGCTGTGACACACTAACAGAAATTCACTGTCTCAATTCTGGAAAATTTCAAATCAAGGTGTGGTTCCTCCTGAGATTCTGGGGTAATCTAGCGTGCCTGATGCCACAAGGCCAGCTGCTTTGCTGTCACCTGGCCTCTACACCCTTCTCCCACACAACCGCATCTTAACTTGACAAATCACATCTGAAAAGATCTATTCCCAAACAAGGTCACCTTCTGAGGCTCCAGGAGGACCTGAATTGGTGAGCATGCTATTCATCCCAGGACACTGTCATTCAAAGTGACCATCACCAGTGGCCGTGACTTTGTTCCTGAGCTGTTGAGAGCCTCCCCTGTGAACCCTAAGATCACACGTGTGTTGAGAGTCTCGGGTGCTAGGTGTTGGGGAGTGATGAGTGTGTGTGTTGTTCCAGGAATAACTTTAATCACACCATCAATGTTGGAAAGCTTTGGAGGGCAGGATGCTGCAGACAGGATAAAAGCCCATCCCATCTTTCCCCTGTAGCCAAATAAGCAGCCTCCCTCTGCTCCCCAGGCCTCTCCTGCTCTTCCTCCCACTGGAGCCTCCTTCCCCTTCACCCATTCTCACCCCCTTCCCACTTCTGGGAGTGCTGGGGTTGAGGAAGGAGAGGTGGAGGGCCCACCTGTGGTACTGGTGGACTGCCCAGCAGCCCAGGCACAGGGATGAAATCCCAGGCTGGGGAACCTTCTCCCTGCAACTGGCCTGGCACTCTGGGGCTAGGCGGTGCAGTCCTGCCCAAGCGTTCCAGCATCCCCCCAACAGCAGCCACCTCACGGTCATAGCTTACCCCTCCACTGGGGAAGCTGCCACTCAGCACTCCTGAAGCCAGGGCAGAAAAGAGCTCAGGCAGAGGGAGGCTGATTCCAGGTGTGGTACTGTGGCTAGATGTGGGGATCCAGTCGTTGGCTCTGACCTAGATAATGGCCAAGGGTGGGTTAACAGGATGCTCCCAGGACAGGTGCCCTAGAGAAAGGGGACCACCAGACCCGGGCCCCACCAGTCCCAGGTAGCCCCGCACCTAGGTGCAGAGCACTACTCCCAGTGGCAGGACACCCCGGTGGCACAACACGCCACTCTTCCTGTGGGCACACGTGGGCATGGCATGAGGTGCAGAGGCGCAGAGGAGGTGCCACTGTGTGGTTTAACACCTGTTCCACACTCTGAAGGTGAGGGGCGTCCAGGCCCGTTGCCCAGTTCCTAATAGGGATTGCAAAGCGGCCACAGCTGGTGTCCTTGGTGCCCCCTGTGCCAGGTGCACTCCCACAGTGAGCTGGTGGCTTTGCAGCAGTGGCCCAGAGACTCACCAAGGACCCGCGCCTCTGCCCCAGCTTGCTTCAGTGAGGCGAGGCCCCTGACAGAGGACAGAGGGGGCACCTCTTCTTTCCCAGGGCCCTGACAATTAGTATCTGTGCACATTGCAGCCACTAGGAGGGACTTGCGCCTTCCCAGGGATTGCTGACTCCCAGGAAATGGGCCAGGAACCACCACCTTGCCCCTCCAGGTTGCTCCCTCCCAGAGGTGGCCTTGTGGCCTCCACCACCTCTGGCAGGGGCCTGCACCTGCCCCAGACCTCTCCAGAGCCACCTGTGGACGCCCTGCTCAGGGCCCTTCTCTGTGGTTACTGCACACAGTCTCGGAGAATGCCCTAATTTCTCTGGCCCTAAGCCTATCATCAGGGCTGAGACAGGCTTATCCCTCAGCACAGAGGAGGTTAGCCGATCATGCAAAAGTCAAAGGGGATTATAATGCTTGTAATACACTGAGTCAAATTAAGTGCATTTGTTTGTACATCAGAAGATCCTGGTGCTGGGCTTTAGTGTCTTCCTTTGGGTCTAATAAATTGCCAATAAAACACAAGTGTATGGAGAAAAACCCTCCAGCAGAGAATAAGAACAAAGTCAGGATTTTTTTTTTCTTGTCTGTTCAACCTAGTAAATGGAATTCTTAATTCCGCTGGTGCCTCTCATTTTTAATATCAAGTGGGGACTCTGGCACAGGAGAGCTCTGTTCTGAATGGCTGGCTCCGGCTTTCTGTCTAATGGACTCCAAGCTCGCATCGGGTCTATATATAGCCCTTGCAGAGCTCAGGGATGCAGGGAAGCCTCTGGGCCTACAAAAATAGCACTTCATCCTAGAAGCTCCTCACTTCCCTCTACTCTCTGCCACCTCTGTCCCCATGCTGTCCCCTGTTGATTGCATCAGAGAAAATAAGTGCTGGTCTTCGGGAACTATTTTGGGAATTCCCAGGCAATGTCAACAGGCAAGAAAGACTCTTTCATGGTCTTTAGTGTCCTCTGCTTGACTGTTTGTGGACACTCTGCCTTGGGTGGAAAGGGGAAAATCTCTAATAGGGCATTTTCCAGTGAATTCCGTGACTATGCTAGTTCACTTGTGAGTGCATGGGTGATGCACACACGGCTCTGCTCACGTGTGAGTGCATGGGTGATGCGCACACGGCTCTGCTCAGACACCTCCCTGGCAGCCTGCTGCTGTCTCCTCCTACAGTCCCTGCTCAGGTGTCCAGTGGCTTTCTGCCTTGTGGTCCCCGGTGGGCTGAATCATGTGGCATTTCCAGGACGGTGCAGTGACCCTAGAGCACGGAGTCCTTTGCTGCAGGGCCTATTTCAGGCCAAAGATGAGGACTACATGTAAGGAGTGGCCATTGTCTCCTGCATGTGAGAGGTGGTCATCTAGAGGGTATGTGCGAAACAAAGGCCTCAGTTACACTCCCGGATTCCCCTGCAAACAAAACCCTGGAAAGAGCACTGTGCTTACCCTTACAGCACCCTCAACCAAGGGGAAGGCAAGCCAATCCCCAGGCCATCAGCCAACGTGTGATGCCAGGGAGACAGACCCGCTCGCTGGCTTGCTGGGCAGCTGGTTCCAGGCGCCAGTTGGAGGGATCCGCTGCACTGTTTGCAGAGCAGCCGAAGGCTGAGTCTGGCTGCGAGGACATGGAAGACAGGGCGTTCAGTGCACAGGAAGCCACATCTGACTGTGAGCTATTCTCTACATCCCTCACTGGGTGCTAACAGAGCAGATGGTGGCCAGTGTGATCCTGAGAAGGGTGGGTTTGTGGTAGGCACCAGCATCCACTTCGGGAACTTCCATCTTTTCTAAGGAATAAGGCCACCAGGAGGAGGACTGCCACCACCATTACCTGGGAACCAGCAAGAATCCACTGCCAGGTAGGGACAGGGGACTCGGGAAGACCCACCCATATCTAAAAACCCAGCAGCAATTCAGTAGGTGCTTGCAGCAGACACAGGAACAACACAGAAGGAAGCAGCGGAGGCTGAGGGGAGGTCACATGTTTGTGTGTGGTCAGGCCTGCTCCATGTGCAGGAGGTGGTGAGCTATTTGAAGGTGGACTCCATCATTCAGAGGTGTATACGGTAAACACTAGAGAAAATAAGAATGTTGTGAAATGCAACATCATCACCAACAGGATTTAATACCAATTAGAACAGTCCACCCAAACCGCGGAGCCCACATCCACCTCAAGGTCAGCTGCCGTTTACCAGGAGGACCTGTTCTGTTCCGTAGAGCAGGTCTGCTAGATTTAAAAGGATTTAAAGTATATAAAGTATGTTCTTTGGCCAAAATATAATTAAATTATTACACTGAAAAATGACAAAACGTTTGGAAGTTAAATAAGGCACTTCTAAATAACCTGTGGGCCAAAGAAATAACAGAAAGAAAAATAGATGTAAATGAATATGGAGGTAGAAGATACCAAATTTGAGATGTAGTGATGCATTACTTAGGGAGGAATTGGTACAACATGCATTTGTATTACAAAATAAGAAATGTCTCGGACCAAGTCCACTTCGAGAAGTTAAAAAAGGTGAGCAAATACAAAGCGAAACAAAGAAAACATGGGAGTAATAAAGATTACTGTGAAAAGAACAAAATGGAAAACACAAAAAACAATAAACCAAATCAAGGAGACCTGTTTCTTTGCAGTTTCTTTGCAAAGATCACCAAAATCACTAGACGGATGGATTTGGAAAAAAGAGAAAGGCACAAGTTACCACAATCAGAAAGAATAGAAGTGCCAGCTCCAAGGTCCAGGTGTGCCGAATACACCCAGGGAGCATTGTGAACAAGTCTGCACCGACGAATTCGATGAGCTGATGAACGGCACGGCTTCCTTGAAGGCACACGCTTCCCAGCTCATACTGGAAACAGGGTGGATGGCCTCAGTGTTCCTACATCCATCGGAACAACGGAACTGCAGCCTAAGACCTCACAGAGACAATGACAGGCCAAAAGGAGCTCATTGAGGAATCTACGGAAAACTGAACAAATGAAAAAATGCCGATTTTACGTAAATTCATCCTGAAAATCAAAAAGGAAGGAATACATGTGTGCTCATTCTAAAAATCCAGCACTACCCTGATACTAAAATCAAACAAGATCATTACAAGAAAGGAATACTGTGGAGCAATATCCTTCATTAATACAGATGTGAGAAGTCTTAACAAAATCCTAGCAAATCAAATCCAACCATATCTAAAAATGCAAAATAGAGCACACCCAACTAGGGTTCATTCCCAGAACGTATGTTTGGTGTAACACTCAGAAATGAACTGATGTAATTCATCACACTGACAAATTAAAAAGGACAAAACTATATGGTCATCCTTATAGAATTAGATAAGGTGGAAGAGCATCAGATCCTGTGCTCTCTCATGTCTCAGCTTTCATATCCTTAAAGCAGAATAAAAGGCAATTAACAGGGCTCCTGGGACCGTGTGCAACTCCCAGCATGTAGGGACTGAAGATGCTCTTGGTATCAATGCTGTTGTGAATGCATGCGTGGCTGTGTCACATGCAAACACCCCACCTAAGGACACCCAAACATGTAGGTCTAAATTACAAAGGTAAAATCATGGGAATGATCATCTGATTTATTTAAAAAAATGACTTTTATAGTCTTTTGTTTTACTGGACATTAAATCATGATTTGATTTACGCATGCAACCAAATTCCAGGGCCATGCACACTACAACCAAAGAGTTCATATATTTAACAATGATTGAAGATGATCATCAATCATCAAATTATTTTAAACACAAAAATAATGTAAGGACTGGAGCGGTGGTTCAGTGGTTGGAGCACTTGCCTGGCATGTGTGAGGACCTTGGTTCAAACCCCCGATCCACACACACAACTAAGCAATGGAGAAGCATGTGTGAAACCTGTGATGTGTGTGCACGGTGTGTGTACATGTGCTTACATGTGTGGGGTGTGCATGTGTGGTACATGTGATGTGTGTGCACAGTGTGTGAACATGTGCTTACATGTGTGGGAGTGTGTGCAATGTGGTACATGTGATATGTGTGCATAGTGTGTGTACATGTGCTTGCATGTGTGACACATGTGATGTGCACGGGGTGTGTGTACATATGCTTGTGTGTGTGGGTGTGCATGTGTGATGCATGTGATGTGTGTGGGGTGTGTTTACATGTGCTTACATGTGTGTGGGTGTGCATGTGTGATACATGTGATGTGTGTGGGGTGTGTGTACATATGCTTACATGTGTGGGGGTGTGCATGTGTGATGCATGTGATGTGTGCATGGTGTGTATACGTGTGCTTGTATGTGTGGGGTGTGCATGTGTGATAATGTGATGTGTGTGCATGGTGTGTGTACATGTGCTTACATGTGTGGGGTGTGTATGTGTGGTACATGTGATGTGTGTGCATGGTGTGTGTACATGTGCTTACATGTGTGGAGTGTGCATATGTGATGTGTGTGCGTGTGTGCATTTGTGCAAGTGCAGGTCAGGTGCGCTCCAGGGGCGGGGGACCCTGGGATTCCCTGTAAGCCTTGAAGGTCCCAGCTGGGATCCTGGGCCAGGTGCTCCTTCCCACTGCTGGGCGCCACTGCGCAGGGTGACAGTCCCATTCTCTCAGAGGACTAGAAGAGGGTGGGATCCCAGAAGACTGTAGGGCACTCAGAGCTGCATCCGGAAGGTGAGATACCACCAGCGAGAGCAGTAGGGGGCGTGGACACAGGTAGGCTGGCCATGGTGCGTCTGGAGAGTCCTACACAGGGACTCAGGAAGGGCGGGGTTAGGCCCAGGGTTAGCCCCAGTGTGCAGCTCCGGACCTGCCCTGTGGGTCTGAGAAAAGAAGACCCATAGGGCGAGGATGAACCTGCTGGGTTCGGGGAGCAGAGCAGGGACAGGTTTTCAGTGCTCCCGTCAGCGGGCACCACCATGTTCAGATGTCACTGGAGCAGGCCTGCCCCACTAGTCCTGCCCCCCTGATTCCATGTCGGAATCAGGGCCTGAAGGGTGCGACTCAAGCTGTGCCGGCATCAGCCATCAGCAAGCGGCCCCCTGCTCACGCAGCATGCACGCGTGTAGATCCGTGCTGGCCAGGGAGGCCAGCTGAGTGCAGGGTTTCCCTGGCGCACAGCACAGCTGCCCCCAGCTCGATCACCGTAGATCCACCAGAGGAGGGAAAAGGTCACACTTGCTAAAACGGGTGGCAGGTGAAACTGCCCCCCAATTCCCATTCCTGTGTGCCCTGTCCATTTCGCTTGGGGACTTTACAGTAACCAGGTGGGGGGACTCCTCAAGCAGGCTCAGGCACCTGCTCATGCGCTAAGGGACACCAGGCAGACGCAGAGAAGCACAGCAAGCTTGACCTGCGCCTCGTGTCCCCGGGGTCTCTGCCCCTGGCTTAGCGTTTGAAGCGGAACACTCCTGACTTGTGTCTGTGCTGAGACTGCTGTGGAGGGGGTGTCAGGGGGACTATGTGCGTTTTCTAAAGGCTATGTTTCCTCAAGCTACAAAGAAAAAAGCAAAAACCAGAAGCAGTTTCAAAAATACTGTTTACTTTTTAAGTTTTTTTTTACAAATGTCTGGTTTTCAACCAATTAGATTTCCTGGAGAAGATGGGACTTGCACAGCTCACCCCATTAACTTGAGCACTTCCATGGAGAAAGTGGCGGCTGCACTTGCGGCTGCAGTGTGAGCTCCGCTCAATAGGTCCCTGTGTCAGTAGGTTCCTGGTCTCAGTGCAGCTGGGCCGTCACAGGTGTGCACAAGGCGGAGGTGCTGAGCGAACGCTGGCGTGCTTCCTGGTCGCTCTCTGCTTCAGCCCTACACCAGGTGGGGCACCTGACAGGAAGCAGCAGTAGGACCGGCATGGGCGCACAGTGCTGGTACAGCAACCCTGGCTTCACCCCGAGAGGTTTGCTCCTGCACCTCGCCTGAAAGATAGCTCAGAAGGTGACAGCAAGCAGAGTTCCCAGGACACTGGGCTTGGGCTCACTGCAGCACGGGTGCAGCAACAGTACATGACAGCCTGTCCTAGGAGACCCCCTCCCTGCTTCCTGGCTCCTCGGTCCTGTTGCGTGTGTTTGACAAAACCCATTGCATCTTTTCTTGCCTTTCTCCTAAGTTCTGAGTGTAGGCAATGTGCTCTGCCCACAGCCTCATGAGGCTAGGGGCTAAGGAAGAGAGAGGTATTCCTTTAAGGAAGCAGAAAATCTGCACTGTCACTGAGAGTTCTTTCAACAAATAATATATATTGCTCCAAACCTACACAATCAATTGAAAAAGCCAAAAGAAAAAAAAGTAGAATTGTGTGGCTCTCATATGGTTAAGTTTTAATCTCTCTCCAGTGCCTTCTGTGGGGAACATATCCTGCTGAACATTCCGCATCCTGAGACATGATATTCATTTTGTATACAGGAAAATGGATCCCTGTGAGCAGAACCACTTTCTGTTTCCAGCGTCTCTGGGTCTGCAGTGCTGGGTCTCTGCTCATTGTGAGAAGGACCAAAAGAGGCTCCAGTCCATCTGTGCGTGCCCACCCGCCCCTGTTCATGAACCCTCTCCTAGATGTTTGGATTTGCAGACTGCAAGGACCTCTGGTAAAAGCAGCTCAGGCAAGAGTGCCTTTGTTCTTGCTAAGTGAAATGTCAAAAGCCAAACCAGTGTAGGCGGGGAGCAAAGTCACCAGGTGTCCTTCTGTCGGCCTCCAGGTAGTGGACAATGTCTGTCCCTGCCATTGCCTGCTGCCCACCTGCTACAAAGCTCCAGTGCACGGATGGCATCCTCCCTCTGCCACAGAGGGTCCTCTGAATGGCAAGCAGCAGCAAGGGAGCCGCAGGGACCACTGTGTCTCACCGGCGTCAGCATCAGGACCCTCTGCCAGGATACCGTGGGGCTCCAGCTGGAGGCTCCTCACCTTCCCGCCCGCCTGTTACTGCTTCTGGTGAGAAATGCCATCCTTAATAGAAGGTGTTCGGCTCCTTTCCTGAAGACGCTAGCAGCGTGCGTTTTCAGCAGCTCTCTGTTCTTACCGCACAAGTCTACTTGCTGTGGCCCACAAATCATCCCCAAGGCTGCCCCCGCTTCCCAGGGGATGAGCGCAGCAGCCGTCCTGGGCCTTGCGTGTGGGAGCGCTGTGAGCCCAGGCGCTGGGAAGGTCCCTGCACCGTGCTGTGGGACCACCCTCAGAATCTGAGTACGCAGCGGCCCCCACTAGTAGACTCGCACAGCGTCACTGGGAGAACTCAGTTTCAGGATTTATTTCAGTTTAAATATTTATAATTTGTTTTCCAGTACATCTCATGTTCCCTTCTCACAAAATTCACCACATCACAGAACGATTTCTAAAAATAAGGCAGCACCTAAATCTGGTAATGTGCAAACAGTTTCACTGTTAGAAATCCGGGACTGAGATTCTGTTTTGTGCAGTAAGCTGCCCTTTATCCTTTGCACTCTTTTTTCCTCTCTGGTTTTGTGATCTTGCTTTTACTCTTTTAGCCCTCTCTCTACATGCTAGTCTGAGCTTTCGCTCTCAAGAAGAAAGCGCAGGAGGGTTCTGCTCTAGGTAGCTTACGGAGAATAATTCAACAGTAGGATGTGCCCCGGCTGGAACTGGGCTCACTGGCTGGCTCTGCCAGTTTTCACAAACACATTTGTAAGGTGATTAACTCTGGAATTCACGCTGCTCAGGGTAACTAAATGGTGAGTGTTTTGACCATTTTGATGTAGAAATCTAGGAAAGCACCAGTCAAGATCAGGGACAGAGGTCTGCAATCCCTGGCAGGCTTCGCAGGGTAATAAAGAAGCAGAAAGCCATCAAAGCAGGTGATTTACGGGAAGGCAAGTGTTTGAGCACAGCTGGTATTTTAAAATCTGACATTATTTTCAGTATTTATTTTAAATCTCAATGCTTAAATTGATTTAAGAAGGTCAAAGAATGTGCTCTTCCCCTCTTCACACGAACAGAATTAGGTTGACCCTAAAAAATAAAGACAGGCAGAATTGTTTGACTTTTAAAAGGGCAAGGAAGTTACCTGCCAGGCCCCTGGAGGGACTGACTCTGAACACCAAGAAAACAAGCACGGGAGCAACAGACAGACGCTTGTCCCCGTGGTTCTCTTTGTTCCTCGCAGGTCCGTCCCAGAGCCCGGTGCCCTCCAGCTCCCTCCTGCCAGCCTGGCAGGCTCAGCTCCCAGGGATGCAGAGCGCTGGTTCTCCCGCACGCACCGTATGTGAACTGAGGTGTGCATTTCTACCGCTTGTCAAAACAATCCTGAAATCCCATTTTCCTTTAATAAAGTATAGTTTTGTCCTGCAGATGTATGCTTGAATAAGATGTCATACTCTGTTTTTGTTCCAGATTGCTCCCTGCTGATGTTCCCAGGCAGCAAGAAAATTACCTTATTGAAACATATTGCTGGTGGTGACTACGGTGCCAAATTTCGCATCGGTATTACACACATGACATATTCAGAGACCTTTGAGTAAGACTATGAATATCAAGTGATTGAGAAGATTATACAGGCTCAGGCCTTTTTCATGGGGTAAGAAAGGTTGTGGTTCCAGATGAGTGTCTTTCAGATCAATATAATTATGTCATAAAAACATGTCACAAAATAGTTGACTTCACAGCCTGTACAGCCGCCCGCCCTCGCCCGGCTCTGTATTCCACGTGGAATTGCCTCTGGTGGCTGCGAGGCTTTTCATTCCCATGCATATGTGTGGATGCTGGACTCCACGTGCCATCCGGCCATACGTGCACACCACGCTCGTGGGCACGTGGAGATCAGAGTTGTGGTTCCTACCCGCAGTGCTCAGCCAAGATGTGGAGGTGCCACAGGCACAGAGGGAGCATGTGGACGTGAGCCCGCTGTGGTGTGAAGAACTGAGGCTCAGACCTGGGGGCAGGGGCTGGCGTTGGCAGCGGAAGGTGCCGGCATCTGACGAGCTCTCCCTAGCTCACATGTGCTGGTGGGACCCTACCACCGCCCCCTCTACCATGTGAGCCCTAGAAGCAGGGCCTGGTTTCCTGCCTCAAAGAATGGAACTTGGGACAGCAAAACTGCGGAAAGAGCGGATCAGAAGACCTGGACAGGCACGGTGGCACATGCCTGCATTCCCAGGTGGATCCCGCATTCAAAGAGAGCCTCAGAAGCTTAGCCAGGCCCTAAGCAACTTCAGGAGACCCTGTCTCAAATGTTTTTTTTTTTTTTAAATCAAAATAAAAAGAGCTGAGGATGTGGCTCAGTGGTAAAGCTCCCCTGGGTTCAATTCCCAGTCTCAAAAGGAATAAAGGAGCTGGCGGGTGCGTGTGTCCCCGAGCTGCCGCTGCTGTCCCCTAGCTCACGTGCAAATGAGCATGTCTGCCAGGTCACTGAGTGCTGCAGGTCACTTCAGTATGGACACAGACCTCGTTATCCCGGGACACTGAGATCTGGGGAGCAAAACCCTCACCCCAAGGTGCAGTGCCACTCTTGTAAAAGGACACAAACATGAACAGCTCAACAGAAATGCCTGGCTCTTCCTCATCTGAGGACCATAGTCGCTCTGGTTTGGGGAGGAGATGAGGCTTTTGGAAGGCGTGTGTTTGTGCCCTGCAGCCAGAGTCTCCGGCAGGCTGTCCTCACTCTGAGCCACACACCACTGATCCTAAGGCCCCCTGCACGGAAGGTCACAAGGAACAGAGAACCTTCCAGAACTGGGTCTGTCCCTCGAAAGAAGCCATTGAAACCTCAAGCGGCGGCTCTCAGTTGTGGCTCCTGCTGAAGGAGGTTTTCCCTTTCCCCTCTCTATTGTGTTTGTCTCTTTCCTTCACTGACTCTGCCTCCTTTCTTGCCTTTCCCATTGTTTTTTGGTCACCAGGATGTGGTCTCTATGGCTCCTTCAGCTGCCCTTGCAGATAGCAGCAGGCAGGAGAGAGCCCTGCCTAAACCAATCCAGAGTCACCTGGTGCGAGTCCTGGGCTCCCACACGGTATGTTTCGTGACCACCAAGAATTTTCCTTTGAGGAAAGTAGCCAGAATACGGATTTCACTTAGCTGTCAAACTTTGGTTTGGTTCTGTGCGTGTCTGGTCCCGGATGCTCCTGGGGACAGGGAGGGGCTGAAAGGCAGGTGCCCAGCGAGCAGCTCCATGCCCCCAGGGGCCGCTGGGGTTGCTCTTGCCACTTCCACACAAGCCTGGTGAGCCTCCTGTCCCCAGCCTGCACATGCCAGAACCACCTCTGCAGATGCTGGCATGGCCATCCACTGCCCTGTCTCCCAGCGGCTCTGTGAAGCCCCTTGACCCAGGGTTCCGGGAACGTGGGAGTGTGCCGACCTGCAGGACGTGCAGCCTCCACACAGACTGTTCTGGAAACACTCCCTTTCTCAGCACAGGGCTTTATGCGCAACGGCTGAAAGGTGAGGGAGCAGAGGCTGGGCCCAGGGCCGGGCTCCTTCCTTGCATCCAGGGCCACATTTGCATAGTGCAGAACTCCGTCCCCTGGGAGGGCGGCTCCTGCGATGTGTTTGCTGTCCTGTGAATGTGGACATTGTGAGGCATCTTCTGCTCCCCTGTGTGTTTATCATTCCGTCCTATGCACTTCATAGGCATGAAGGTGCTTCCCCATACTTCCTTCCAGTGTTTGTGAAGGTATATCATCCTAGGACGTTCTCTCCCCACCACACACTGCAGCAAGCGGGGCCACACAGAGCTGGACCCTGTGGTTCACTTCCTCCTCTGGTGGGTGTCCAGTGCCCACATCAACAGGGGCTCTGTCCCGGGTGCCCCTCCCCAGAGGACCACAGCCATGTGAGCTGTGGGCACTGGGTGCCTCCTCATCTTTGCTATTTCTGATGGTGACCATCACGTGTCGTCAAACATGCTAGTGCAGTAGCCACCCCTCCTGTCTCCCAGCTCCTGTTCCTGGGAGCTCCTCACCTGGCAGCTCCTCACCTGGCATGGGTACTTCAACAAATGCCCACTTGGCTCTGTGCCCACACCCTTCCTAACGCCCGGAGCCTGGGTCACAGGTCACAGCTAGACCAGCGGCTCCATACCCCTGACCTGCATGCCAGTGCTGCCTCTCCCTGTCTATCCCCAGATACACAGCTTCAGGAGCCAGCAGCAGAGCCCTGAGCCCACGCAGGACGCTGTGCCCAGCTTGCAGGGCTGTCTGGGGAGGTTTGTGTGCTCAGGGACAGGACTTGCTGCAGACATGGGACCCTCCCCAAGTCCACAGAGGGTGAGCCTTGCAGGTTGGGAGGGGTCTCAGGAGAGGAGGCCAGGGAGGGGCTGTCGATGAGGGGTGAAATCCGCAGACAGTGACAGGCTCCGTACCCCGCGAGGTCGGCTACAGACATCCAGCTACCTTTGGGGGACGGGTAGATAGAATGTATGGGGGAGGCAGCTTTCCTCTGTAAAACAGCCCTGCCAGCCATCAGCCTCCCTCTAGAATGCAGCCGGCTCC
Organism: Aplodontia rufa; assembly: GCA_004027875.1. Taxonomy (NCBI): domain Eukaryota; kingdom Metazoa; phylum Chordata; class Mammalia; order Rodentia; family Aplodontiidae; genus Aplodontia; species Aplodontia rufa. The sequence continues at coordinate 66,284 of PVKS010001265.1, forward strand.
CAGGAACGGGAAGGAAAGTTCAAGCGCCAGGGCCCGCACAGTGGGAGACCCGTCACACGGGCGGCTTCATGAAATTTTACTGCAAAATATCCTTTTTTTTCTTATTTGAAAAGACAAATTATTAGCATTTTTAAACAATTTCAATATGTTTAATGGCTGAAAGTTAAGCTCAAACTGTTCCGCTTACTGAATAAAGTGCCAGGTCTGTAAACAGGAATCTTAAGTTACCCCAAGAGTACACTCATTTTAAATTTTACTTGAAAGCGGGATGTACGTTTATTACAATTTCAAACAAAATGCTAATGCCATTAAACAAATGAGGTTTAGGCAAATTAACTGCATTTTAATATTCTGAAGGCCTATGATATAGGACATTGTGTTACGAAACATTGGCTAGAAGTATCAGTTGCAAGTGGGGCTTTCATTGCTGTGAATCTCAGGAGAATATTTGTAATTAGTATCATTTGCCTAATACTTCAGGTTAATTAGAATATTTAATTGAATAGCTGTAATCTTCAGAGATGACTATATTATGATCAAATTAGCACACCCGACGCACGCTGATCGCAGGGCGGCAGCCTGCCTCACTTCTGCTGCTGTTCAGCCCTCTGGAGCGTTCAGCAACATAAGAAAAAATCTGTTTCTTACACTTTTGAATTTTAATGATCCATTTGAACTCTGCCATCAACATTTAATTATTCTAGAAAAAAAAAAGTCCCAGCCATGACTCCCATATGGCACGTTGGCAAATGCTCTTGCCCACAGTGGCGCCCGCACCTCTCCCTGCAGCTCAGAGAGGAGATTGAACGCAGCCTCCTCCCCCAATGCAAGGCCTCTTTTAATAGTGTCTGCAAACACAGACCAGATGAAGCTTCACAGAAGAGGTTACTAGGATACTACTGAAGCGCCATTAGGAACAGATGAACTGAGGTTTAGAGTGTCACATGGGTCTAATCCCGCAATGTCTCCACTGGACTCGCATTATGTCTACAAGGTCTGTGGAATCAGGTGCCCGTGTGGCCAGCCCTGGTAGCCAGAAGTGTGGGGGAAGGGGAGGGGAGGTGTCTGCACTGAGATCTCGCCCTGATGAGGCAGCGGGGCTGAAATCTGAGGAATGGCCGCACAGGTGCTAGGAGCGCCTGCACAAGGGCTCCCACAAGGCCCTGCTCTGGGCCCTGCAGGGTCAGGTGTCACTGTGGACTGGGTCAAGGACATGGACACACGTGCAGGGGCACAACTACACTGGGTTGAAGAACGGTCCCCAGACCCAGTCAGTGGCCTCAGAGTTCCCAGGACCTGAGCACAGGAAGAGTGCCCCTCGGGCCCTGGTGGGTGTACAGTTTTCTCCCAGGAGGGTTCCCAAGGCCAGAGCTCAGAGGTCACTCACACTGCAGGCCATAGAAAGGGCTCAGGAGCCAAGGCATCCACAGGCTGGGGCTCCTGAGCCTTCATCCCTGCAGTTGCTGATACCTGAGCACTGGCCTTCTTGGCTGGGGAGGTCTGCGGAAGAGTGGGGACCAAAGGTAAGGAGAAGCTGGATTGAGCCGCCACGCAGCAGATCAGCAGGAGCATGCCATTGTCAGGCTCCTCGGTGAGCTCGTTCATCCTTCTGTCAAGGACTGTGTACCTGTGGAGAATTCCAGAGGAGCGCACACACACGCAGGCAAGCTTTTCAATAGAGATACTGTATTTTACTGTGAAGCTAATACATGAGCTGCAATAGAGAACCGATTTCGCTGTGCTGGTAAACAATGAGGAGGAGAGTGGGCTGTGGGTGGGTGTCATAGAGAGGTGTGTGTTTGGATTTGTTAATCGGCATTGAAGCAGCACACTGATAACTCAGCCCTGGCAGAGGCAGCGCCAAGCGAGCACAGGAATGAGATGGATCTGAGCAGTGTTGTTCACAAATACTGAACGGTGTTAGCCAAATCCTTAAGACAGATTTCGCTAGTAATTGGTATTATGAAATACTCCAGCACTGGTTGTAAACCTGGCATGTCTTTAATGAGAGGGGAAGAGCAGAAGACGGCGGCTCCAGGGGAGCTGCCCTGGAATGCAGATGGCCCGGGTGTGATTTGCAGTGGAATGCCCTTTGCAGGGTGACGGAGCAGGAGGGCGAGAAGTCTGCCTTGGGGTCAAGCTGCATTCTGGGCTCTGCCTGGGCCCTCTGCTACTTCAGCCTGCTGACTTCCAGAATAAACGGGCACTGCCGATGGTATACTTGACTATCGCTGATTTTATTTTCAGCTCTCTTTCAAATAATGATTTAAAATCCACTCTTAGCAGCCGTTTAGAAGCACCTTGAGAATTCCTTTTAACGGCCAGTGTGCTGCAAAACTGAAGCTTTCCAGCACGACATCTTGAAAAATTGCTGAGCACGGAAATAGTGCATGTTGTGAGCAAATGGAACCTCGCATTATCTATGAATTTGGGCTTAAAATCGTTTTGTGCAAAACCAGATCTGCTTTCCATGAGCTAGTGTTCTATCGGTATAGATATATCAAAGTATTCATAGGTATCTTTCCTAAAGACGTTTCCGCTCTTGCTCCGCGAGCATCTGCCGGCACCCATTACAGGCTCTCGCTCCTCTGAGGAGCAGGGCTGTGATGTACTGTCTTCTTGGTGGAGGTGCTCCCACACATGCAAAATCCTTCCAGAATTAAAAATCTGCTCCACTAATTGTGGAACAAATTTTCAACAACCCTCTTTGAGAATCCAGCCCTAAGTGTTCTCCCATCTATTAAACAGATGGCAGATAAGATTGTAAACATATTTGCTTCATATTGAATAGATAGTTTCTGGCATAATACTAATTAACAAATTAAATGACTGACTTTCTGCATCACATTAGAGTTAAAGCCACTTTGTAAGTTTGTCTTGGGTAGTTATTTACTTTGACAATAGCATGCAGTGAAAAACTGTTAAATGTTTTCCCAGCAATATTATGCACAGAGTAGTTTTCTTTTTTAAAACTCCATATTTTATTATAATTCATTTGACTTTCATTACAGTCACTCATTACAAAATGTATGTGCATTTAATCCATTTCCGAGGACCGCGTCTTCCGCAGCCGTTCCCCGTCGTGGCGACTGGCTCTGGTCTGCGCCTGTGGGTGGCAAGGCACACCTTTCCTCCTTTCTCCTGCTTTAGGTGGGACTGTCCAGGAAAGAGACTGCTAATGCATGTGTGCCAGCAAAGCTGCCAGGAACACTTCTGTTTAACCCATGGAAGCTGCCTCCTGGGTACACGTGAACTCTGTCCAACGGGACGAAGCCTTGCCACTGCCGCTGTCCCCAGGACCTGGGAAGGCTGAGCTGAGCTGCTCAGGGTCCCTCCTGGGCCGGATGAACGTGTCCATGCAAGGCAGCAGGGTCATCCTAGAAATGCCAGAGCAGTTACTGCGACTATCACTTGGGAACTTGCGGTGGAAGCTTGGGTGTGTGAGGAGCCAGTGACCACGGGTGGGCATTCCACCCCAGAACAATCTCTGTCCCTCAGCACCCACACTCTGTAGTGGCAGAACTGAAGTCTGGATGGCCCGATCTTCACGATCTTCACGTCAGTTTATACTCAGGCTTAGAATTTACCTCCTGCCTTCCTCCTTTCTTTCTTCTTTTCAACACTGTTTACAAGGAAAGGGAAACTTTCTTTTATGGAAAATCATTTGAAAGGTTGTGCCCTAAGACGTTGCCAACAGGATGTACGCAGGGACCACTTGGAACACTCGCGCTGAGAGGCCTGCCTTTGCCTTGCACTCAGCATTTCCAGCGGCCCAGGGGAAGACTGGTGAGGCTGCTGAGAGCCGTCTTGAGAGATGAAGGACTGTGTCATGTAGCAAAATACCTTGCTGCATGATGAGCCAACGCGGCTGGGACTGTGGTCCTAGAGGCAGAGCCACAGCCTGGGCAGAGGTGGGGTGACACGGCCGCAGCTGTCCTCCCGTGAACAGGGGCAAATCCACCAGGAGGCGCTGGGTGGCTCAGGTAGGAGAGCAAGCCCGATTGCCTCCCGGCCCCACCTGGCCTGGATGTCTTGAGACAAGCAGAGTCCCCACCCTGGACAATTCAAAGACATGCCCTATCATGAAGGCCTAGGACTCCAGTCCAGTAGACCAACAGGTGATGTCACTTTATTTATTTTGTTTATGTCCAAGTGCAGCGTTAAGAATGCACCATTTTAGACTTAGGAATGTCCCCAGTCGAGGACGCTCTTCCCTCTGGTCGGCACATCCCTACTCGTGATAGATTAGGGCTTTAGGGATGGAAGTGCTTACTGGAGAGGACTTAGGTAGACTGGGAAGAGCCATGGATCTGCCCACGTGTACCACCTGTACTCAGTACCATATCTCTGTACAACATTCTAGCTCCTGTCCGGAGAAAGTACCACTGGACTCATAGCATGTGACAGGAACTCAGCACCACACACTGCCACACACTGACATGAAGGGCCTCTCTAGCTTCAGAATAGCTTAGAGCACAGAGGGAATGAGTCAGGTCTGGAGAAATCAGCCAGCACATGCAACATCACAGGTGACCATGGCCAGCGCAGGCAGCTGCGCCCACCTGCAGGCCACCCTTGCCCATGCACTCTGCAGGCTCTCATAGCTCTCCCTGCCTCTGTGTGGTGCCCGCTGCATTGCACCGGAAAGAGTTTGGCGGCCTGGAGCTCAGCCTCGAGTCTCAGCTGCTCGTCATGCACTTGGGTAAGTCCCTCCGTGGACCTGATGCCATGGACCTGAGTGGGATGGGGCCAGGCGGTCCTGAGCCAGCCAACCCTGCAGGGAGCCTCCTCTTCTGCTTTGTGTCCACTAGAAATTCTCTAGCAAGCTGCAGCCTGAGGTGTGCTTGTTAAAGGAGTCATCTAGTGAGAGACGAGTTTGTGAGTGCAGAGCCCAGAGGACTCTCCTGCTCCCCTAGGGATGCTGTCTTGAGACAGCTCCCTCAGACCGTGCCTGGCCGCCCCCTCCTAGCTTTAGTATGGAGAGCACTCACAGAAACCACTTGCTCCTGCGAGCAGGGGCTGTGTGACAGGCAGGGACACGTGCCAGGCAGAGCAGGAGCTTGGATGTGTCCGATCTCTGGTTCATCTACCCTGTTACACAGGCCACCAGCAGGCTCTCTCCCTTGAGAAGGTGGGACCCACCCGCTGGCTGTGATTAGGGTGGAAGGCGGGTCTTGAACAGGTCATTCCAGGTTCCAAGCAAACATATTGTGTGGATTTAGACTACTTTACATAAAGTACCACATAAAATACTATGAATGGTCTCATTGTGTAAAATGGAGAGAAAAAGGAAAAGAAAAGAAAAATGCAAACTTCCTAAATGTAGACTGTCAGAAATATGTGTGTGAACATGTGTGGTGTGTGCATGTGTGTGTGTGCATGAGTGTGAACACACGTGTACAATGTCTGTGCTTGCAGATAAATACTGAATGCCACACAGATATTCTGTAACAGGATTCCTGGGACACCTAATATTTTCAAATGATTCTGTAACGACTTGTAAAAAAACTGATAAAATAGAGATTCACAAATTGACAGAGACTTTGGAATTGTCCTTTCAATAATATCACCACTTGCATAGACAAGGTTTCTGCCTATGGTATTTGCTTGCTTTTTGAGCTAAGCCAATTCCTCAGGGTTTAGCAGTGTGCTTATAAGCTTACCAGATTTCCAAAAAATGATAAAGAGGTGGATAATTGGGGAAGTGATGGACAGCTGATCAGGACTTCAGGTAGGAAGCCCGAGTAAGACTCGTCCATCGGTCCCCAGCTGCTGTGAATCCTTTGCACGCCACACTTCTTGCATGATGTTAGTGGAGAGTTTCAGGGCTCAGCTCTGAGCATGTCACTGAAGGTGACAGGGTCCTGGGTGGGAGCCGCAGACTTCCTTCCCTGCACAGACCTCTCCTCTCAGCAGAGGAGGAGTGTGAGCGAGCTTGGTTCACGGGAGGGTCGGGAAGACAAGTAACAGCCCGCAAACACTCATGGTTTTAACGAGGGAATGGCTGGTTCTGGGAATAAAGGGGAACACAAAAACAATTATTTTATTAATCCCATCATAAAATTTCAAATAAGTTAAATGAAAATGAAAATAAATTAAGTGATAAAAAATTAATTAAATAAAACTTTAATAGTGATCTATAGCAACAAGACAATCTGGTTGGATCGTTGTTCAGGAGACGTTTGTTTAGGTTTAAAATACTACTTTTTAAGCAGATCCTGCTTCAGGGAGCAAAGTTCGCTCACCACACTCAGATTTGGGGCACAATAGGCAATTATGAAACTGGAACCCTGAGTGCTGGGGGGGGGGGCTGCGCTCAGGACCCCCAGGCAGCCCCAGGGCAGGTGGGTAGGGTTGTAAGGCTACAACCCTAATGCTGATGGTACAGGAAATGGGGAAACCAGCATGCTGTGACTGCAGAGAAGGGGAAGCAGCAAGATGCATTCTACCGGGGCTGGAGCGGTGGCTCAGAGGTTACAGTGCTTGCCCAGCATGCGTAAGTACATGGGTTCAAACTCCAGCACCATGTACACAACTAAGTGTCAGAGGAATGAAAGCCATGTGAAAAACTCAATAAAAAATGATTCTCTCTCAGTGTCTCTCTCTCTGTGTTTCTCTCTCTCTCTCTCTCTCTCTCTCTGTCTGTCTGTCTCTCTCTCTCTGTTCTTCTTTCTTAAAAAAAAAAAAAAAAAAAAAAAAAGAAGAAGTCTTGTGCAGCCCCGGGCGTGAGGGCGAGGGAGCCGTGGCTGCCCCACCAGGTGCACATCCAGGCAACTGCCCTTGCAGCCAGGTACCTCCTGTTTCAGCCCCTCCCCTCTAACCTCTCCCTGCTTTGTACCCTCAGTCCTGCTCTTCCCTCCCCCAGGGAGCCACTGCTGACAGCCAGGGCCCGAAAGCTCTCAGCTCCAGCCCTGGCTCCCTTGTCTGGGAGCAATGGGGAGCTTGATGGCTGTGAAGCTCCTTCAGGGTCGAGGTGCTAACATGCTCTTCCGCCTCAGTGTCCTCTGTTCAGAGCACAGAGCAGTCACCTAGGGCACTGAGAGCCGACCCTGTGTCCATCACTGTTCAGTTGCTTGCGTTTATTTCACTTAACCCCCCAGGAGCTTGGTATTGTCCCACGGCATGTGCAGCCCCCAGGGTGTGACAGCAGGTTTGAGATCCCGGCAGTGAGAGCCACATCTGCCCTTGTGGCAGGCTGCAGGCCACCTTGTGGAGTTTGCACGAATGGAGCTCATTAGAAGTCAATCACAGCATTGGAAGCTTCCAGAAAATAGACCAGGGCTTCCCTTCAGTGTTGTAAAGGTGATGACAAAAGGCCAAGAAGATGGGGAAGATGGGGACAGAGTGGGAGGAGCCTGGTGCTGGAAGGCCCAGGTGGTGCCCAGCGAACACGGGCTGACTCTCTCCTTCCCGAGGGCTCTGCCATTAACCTTCAGGTTCTCTGAACAAGAGCATCGCAGGGTGGACGGAGCTGAGGAGGCATGTGCTTCTCTACCCACAAGCCACCCGGCTCTGCCAGAGTTGGCCTTCGTGCGCTACGGTTTAGATGTGAGGTTTCCCTCAAAAGCTCGTGTGGGAGACAATGTGGGAGCTTGAGAGGTGAAAGGATCAGCTAGGAGAGCCTCAACCCAATCAGCGAGTTAATCCCCTGGTAGGGACCCGCTGGGTGGTAACCAAGGGTGGGTACAGTGTGGATGGAGAGTCTTTGGGGGCTGCCTCTGCGGTGCATATTTTACATCTGGCAACTGGAGTCTCTATGCTTCTTGGTGTGTTGCCCTGAGCCACTTTCCTCTGCCACCCTGACGTCCTGCTTCCCTGACTCCCGAGGAATGGAGCCTGCTGTGTGTGCATTGAGACCTCTGAGACGTCAGCCCCCAAATAAACGTTTCCTGCTCTAAAATTGTTCTTGCCAGGTCTCTAAGTCACAGCAGTGACAAAGCTGACTAAAACGTCCTAGTACGAGACACATGGACAGTCAGCAAAACTTCTGCTTCAATAAGCAGTTAAAAGCAGACTCCACATAACTAGTTTCCCTCCAAAACCAGCACCCAGGTGCTACGTAGTAAGAGTACCCAGTGGTCAGGGCCACTTTCATTGCTCGTGGTGCTTGGGACCTGACTGTCTTGTCACAGCCTGGCTTTCCAGATACACACGCTGCTAAGCCGCCAACAGCCGGGGGCAGTGGGAACCTTGAGGGACTGTAGATAGGCGTGGCAGTCAGGACTTGGTCCTGGGCCCACTGGAGCCGTGGAGCACCGGTGACTTGGTCCTGTAGCTCTGTTGAACCCACAGTGCCGAGCTAGAATTTCTAGTCCCCATTAATGCTGGGCTGCTTGCAATAATCCCTTTGGAAGCACATATTTAATTTAAAAAGTAAGTACTGGTTTTCCATTGTTCAAGAAATTTTATGACAAACATAATTTGCATAAAATATTTATCATCATTTACCATCTCCCTAGAAGCCACAGTGGGGCCGTTAGTGTCACAAACAGGAAGACAAATCCACCAGGAAGTCTTAACAGCCCTTCGAAAGCTGCGCTTCGTGGGCGGACACACAGCCCGTCATCTGCCCGCTGCAGGATCTCTGTGAGCCACCCCAAGGACGCAGTTTTAAAATCGCTGTTGGCTTTTAAACTGTGCTTTGTTTCAGTTTTAAGACGGGATCTTGCTACGTTTCCCAGGCTGGCTTCAAAACTGCGATCCTCCTGCCTCAGCCTCTTGATGGGCCAGGATTACAGGTGTGCACCACTGAGATGTGAAACTTGCCTTGCACGTCAAAGGAGTCATCTACACTGCCTTCTAGTGTGTTTACATTGTGTGGTGTGTGTGTGTGTGTTTGTGTGAAAGTAAAGCAAAGGTTGTTGGCTTTTCAGCAAAAGAAATTTAAAAAATCAAATAATCCCATTTTATACCAGTGTCATTAGTGGTTAAATAGAAAAGCAGTTATTTTTAATAATGGATCAGCATTTTTATTCATTTGTTCTATTCGAAGGCTTTAGAAATCTGTCCTAATGTGAAATTTGTAAGATTAGGATGAGTTCCATAAGTTTAGCAAAATTCTAACACTAATTGCAATTTATTTGCTTGGTGGTAGTGATCTAAAAAGGCAAAGTTTGATTGAACATTCTGAGGGTACAAATGCTGCACTTTCCAGAGTGGGACCTCTGTGGTATTAATGAATCCAGGGTGGGTTGTTGTGTAAGCAGAATTCCTGACCCTGTGGACACGGCCTGATCTTCCACCAACTAAAGTAGAAATTGCAGTTGTGCTGTAGTCCCTGGAATAGCTCAGCACTCGGCCTCTGTTTTCTTTTACTAAAAAGCAAAGTAAAATTGAATTTCACCATTAATGATTTTTTTTGTAAATTTTGCCAAAATTAAGCTCTACAAAGTTATAGATCTCAAATTTCACTTTTTGTTCTCAGAATATAAATGAATTTGATTGGAATAGAAGATTCATCAACACACATTTGTAAGCTCAGATATTAAAAATGCATGTGACTTTTAAATTGTACCCTCCTGTGAAGACACCAGTGTTGACTGAGGACCTCAGCTCACCAGTGTGCTCTGCCTGTCTCCAGGGCTCTCCAACAGTCGCCTGGTCACTCAAGGGCTTGCTTGTCAACTGGAAGAACGGTCCTATAATGAAACTGAACATTTTATAATCAATTCCTCTAAGTTTGTGTTGTATTTTGCACAAAGTTACTTAGAGATATTTAATCAAACCATTTAATCAAATTTTTGCCAAAAAATGTCAACTTTTGAATCTGCTGTGAACTGCATTATTGGCAGTTCACAACTTATGCCCTGGAAAAAGTCTATACCGATCTTCCCCCAGAAAGCAAGCCAAAACAGGGCTGAGCAAACGGAACACTGAGAGCTGAAGGAGTGTAGGATTTAATGTGGAAATCACATGCATTTTTAATATCTGAGCTTACAAATGTATGCTGATGAATCTTCTATCACAACCAAATTCATTTATATTCTGAGTACAGAAAAAGAATGAAATTTGAGATCTATAACTTTGTAGAACCTAATTTTTACAAAATTTACAAAAAAATCATTAATAGTGAAATTCATTTTTACTTTGCCTTTTAATAAAAGAAAACAAGAGGCTGGAGGCTGTGTGCCTGTCAGAGTGAGAACAGAGGTGGAGACCAGCCTCCTTACTGCCTCCCGGGGCCCACTGAGGGTCCTAGAGGGCTCGTCTTCCCAGGAGAGAAAGCACAGTGGTGGAGGAGTCAGTGTCAATGCCAGTCTCTTCAGACGCATTTATCATAGCCCTCCACTGTTGAAGAATGATCAAAAGAAACCATATGAAAATGCAAAGCAATAATAAACTTAAAAAATACTTTCAGAGTAGTATAAAGATGCTACCAGGAGATGGATATGCCTTAGGCTGCTCCTGGCTCATGCTGATTCTCTGTGAAGTAAATCATATAAAGAGGATTTTTAGCAGTTTGTTTTAGTATACACGGGTCATGGAGTTCAGATGTTTCCAAAATAACTTGTTCTGAAATAGATTTTGAGTGGAATTATCTTAGAAGTTTTTATACTTATATCTTTAAAATGAAACCAGGTTCTCATTTAGTAAATGAACACTGTGACCATGGAATTTAACTTATTTTTATCATTTTATTTTACTCTGAAAGGTGTCCTACTTGGATGACAGGTTTCTTGGTCATGTCCCTATGTAGCAGTCCAGAGTCCACTACGTCATGAGGAAAACAGGAACCTCTGCTCTCTGTGGGACTCTTACCCACCACATTCTGGGGAAATGGAGGCCACTGTCCTCCGTGGGACCCTCACAGGACGAGGGGCCTCCTCCCACCCACCCGGAGGACCACAAGGATGAGCTTAGGAGCCATGATTTCAACTCCCGTCAGAGAACCAATGAGGCAAACTATATGGATCTGAATTTAGAGATTGACGGGCGCCATCTAAGCAGAAAGGGCCACAGTCTTCTCACTTTTGAGGACAATTAGGGGGAGGATTAGGAGAAACCAGTGAAATTCTAAAGGACTTTTGTTGGCCATGTAGGCTGGCATCAAAATTCAGAACCCTAAGTAAATGAGTTTCCTGTTTTGTGTGTGATGCAGGAAGCTGGCAGCCCCCAGACCCAGGACCTGACGTCCATCCTGGAGGACAGAGAGACCACATGTTATGCAGATGGATGGCCGAGGGGCTGTCAGGAACAAAGCAGTGTTTGCAGCTCTGTAGTGCTTAGAACTGGGTCCCCAGTAGGCAGATTCCTGAGCCTTCCTCCAAAACTTCCAGGGCTGGGTTGGGGTGAGCCAGGCCAGCTTCTGCCATTTTATACCCAATGTCTGGGGCATGGAAGGAAGCTAGAAGACACATGGAAATGCAAGAAGATGTCACTCACGGCCAATGGAGAAAACAGTCAATAGAGGACTGAGTTGTCCAGGTTCTGCACTATAAATTCTAGGCCTTAAAATGACTATGGTACAGTAGAAAACTTGTACAACACTCATGGAAAGATGGGGAGAGCTATATCCTTGGTAAACTTACCAAAAGAATGGGGTAACTCAAAGGAAAGCAATCCAAGTCACTAGCTAAAACATGAGAAGAAGGATCACACTCATGACAAGAGCACCCGGGACCAGATGATAATAACGGGATTGACACTTTGACATCTGTGAGATGATGTCCCCTCATGTCAATATGCTTGGAGGCCCAAGAGAAGAAAATAAGAGAACAGAAGAAATATTTGAAAAGATAATGTCTAATAATCTTTGAACTGATGAAAGAAATCAGTGCACTAATACAGAAAATCCATGAAATGCAATCAATAAAAAAGCAAAAGAAAAAAATTCTACATCTGAGTTTATCCTATTCCAACCACTGAAAATCAAAGATGAATTGAAAGTGTAAAGAATAAAATAACAATAATACAAAGGATGCTAATTTCCACCAAAAAAGAAATAGACAGGCCCTGGTGCAGTGGCTCTGCGGTTGCATCACTTGCCGGGCATGCACAAGTACACAGGTTCATACTCCAGCACCCACGTACACAACTATGTGTCAGAGCAATGAAAGCCATGTGAAAAACTCACTAAAAATTGATTCTTTCTGTCTCTGTCTCTCTCTCTCTCACTTTCCTTCTCTCTTTAAAAAATAAAAATTAAAAATTAAAAAAAGAAATGGACACAAAAAGACAATACCTAAATCAACTTAAGTGGGAAAGATAGAAATAAATGTGACTACCACAAGAATCCTAGACACAGCAAAGTCAAAAGAATTTTCAGATGGAGGAAAGTGAAAATTTCCCAGTCTGCATAGCTGCCCCTGGAGCACTACAAGCACAAATTCTCCAGGCCAAAAGGAAACCACACCAGATTGACAAGGACCAAAGGACACAGGAACGGTTAACCCGCAGTTCTTCCTTTTACTTTTGTAGTTTCTTTAAAAATCATGGGACTATTCAAAGCAAAATTGTAATTCTATATTAAATATCAACAAAAAGGCAAAGGGCACTGCGGTTTTATGTCTAACAGGAAGCAGTCCAATAACAAGTGTAGGTAGATAATGTGAAGCCAAGATGCACATTGTAATCTCTAGAGAGAGGAAGGAGATGGAAAATAAAGATATTCAGCCCAAAATTCAAAATAAAAGTTAAAATGGACTACTAAAAGACTCAGTTATACCCATGAAAGTAGGAAAACTTAAACACAGGATAGATGACACTAACAGAAAATAAATATCAAAATAACGAGCCTAAATCGAACTGTATTTCATTAAACATATGTGGACTAAATACGCTGATTGAAAGACAGAGAACCATGCTCCAGGGAACTCAACTGGTTCTGAATCTGCTCTTGGGATGAAAACATGGAGATGACTGAGCATGTTAGGGGTTCACAGTGCAGCTGGAAGCTCCCCAGGTTAACTTTTTTATTGACCAAAACACTTACTAAAACAGGAAAGAAAGTGCTCATCTGAAGCTTCATGCATGTTATTAAAACCCAACAGCTAATTCCTGGAATTGTTTAGATTGTAGACCTATAAGCATTTTTTTAAAGAAGGAAGCTGTATAGACTAGTAGACACAGAATGATAATAAAAAATAGATTGAAACAGTTTTATTCTTCGTTCCAAATCCCCTAAAGATGAGGCAGCACTTCTTGTGTGCAGCCTTAATGGACTGGTCCCTTGGCCCTGCCTTAAAGGAACGTGGGACCTTCCAGTTAGGACCCTCTGCCTACCACTGTCTCACACCTGTGAGTTGTGCAGGTGAGCAAACTTTGGGTCTCACCTTTGAAATCATGTTATGTGAGAATATATCTTTTTTAATCGCAAGATTTGGGTTGGTGACATTTCTAAAGTTATCACAAATCCCCATCAGTACCCCACCATTGCTCCCACTGTATACAGTTTTCAAGTGGTTAACTATTTTCCTACTATTTCCTAGGATTCAGTGGAATTCACTAAAAATTTACATCTGTGAGGACAGGGTTTCTCTCCTTATCATATAATATATTCCCAAGCACACAAGAAGAACTCAATAAATGCTAGATGTATGATTTATAAATGTACAGAGTATAAAACATTACCAATATATATCACTGGAACACTTGATTAATATTTCAGAAAATCAGAAATAAATCTTACAGAACTAAAGCTAAAATAAAACTAGGAATTAAATGTTAAAGCATAAAAGTAAGTAGAGGAAAATGTGGATGAATGGATATGATGGTGGGTTTTTTAGTACTTTTATATTTTATCCTTAGGTATAGTTCATCTCACTGAAATTTCTCATGTAGCTCTACCATCCACAAAATCATTTCTGTGTGTGTGAGAGGCAGGGGTGAGGGTCGATTGTTTATGAATAATAAACTTGTGAATGTTCACACAAACACCCAGGTTCCCAAGAGCAGGTTTCAGAATTATTAAATACACTTTCAACACCACACTGCCTGGGTACCCTCTGACAAGTCACCCGGCTGTTCTGCCTGCCATGGGCTCTGCATTCCTCCCAGGTCACCTCCATACTGCCTCAGCTACTGCAGGGCTTACTAACTCACGTGACCTGGAGGATATTCAATGTGACCTAGATAATTCTATGTTGTCTCATTTGCCTATAAATTTAGGATCAGGTGTTCAATTTCCACAAAGACATACTGGATATTGACTGGAACTCCGTTTATTTTACAGACCAATTTGTCTCTTAAAAGCTAACATATTTAAAATATTATGTATTAAAATCCATGAACATGAAATATTCTCTATTTCTCTCAATGATATTTTGATATTTTCTTTTTCTTTTTTTTTTTTTTTTAAAGAGAGAAGGACACTGAGAGAGAGAAAGACAGAGAGGATCAAGTTTTATTGAGTTTTTCACATGGGTTTTATTGCTCTGACACTTAGTTGTGTACCTGGGTTGCTGGGGTTTGAACCTGTGTACTTGGGCATGCCAGGCAAGCGCCATAACCACTGAGCAACCGCTCCAGCCCCTTGACGTTTTCAACGTACATGCTTTTCAAACAGTTTTAGTTATTCTTTTTGGGCAACTTATGGTAACTTTGTACATGACTTTATGTACATGAGACATAAAGTTGTTTTCTAATTCATTTTGCTTGAAGGTTGGTAATATATACAAATGCAATTTGATTTTGAATATTGACTTTGGATTCCAAAAACTTTGATTTTAATTATCCTTTCTAGATGTTTTTATGATTCTTTGGATTTTGAAGTATGTAAGTTTGATACTTGAGAAAAATGATCTTTTCACATTTTCCCTCCCAACTATGGTGCTTGCATTGTATTGTCTTTCCTAGCTACACTGGTAGGTCATGTGGGGACACCCAGGTAGGCAGTGGTGAGCAGCACCATCCCCCTGACACCTCGCCAGGAGATGCAGTTACAGCTACAAGGCACTTAGGGATGCAGGGAAGGGGGTTTGTTCAGCAGGCGTTGATCTTAATCAAACGGTTTGGGGCATCTGTTGAGATAACCCTTCAGGTTTTCTTATTTTTATTTCTTTCATTTTAAATTTTATTGAAGTCTTGTGTTATTGTATAATCATAAATGCATATGTAGTAACAATATGATAGGCCCCTGATCCCAATCCAGAATCACCCCACATCACCCACACCCCAGTCTCTTGACTTCTATATTTCCCCCATAACAGATATAGTTGTCTTTATATATGTGATTGTGCATTTTCCAGAATCAATGACTGTATAAGTATTATTTAGTCTTCTATATATTTTTGAAGCAATAATTTTCATTGGCTCATTTTAAGTCAGTAAATGAAAGAATTCCAGCAGAATTCTTGACTCACTAGGAGGTGACACTAATTGAGTGTAGTTGTTGGTCTGATCACAGATAAAGGTCATGGAATAAAACAGATACTCATGAACGAGAGCCACATATGGGGCAGTGGGTGCTTTTCAATGTGAGGAGTCAGAGGAAGGGGGACGGTGCCCTGGAAGGCGTCACACACGCATAAGAAACAAGCTTCAGCCCTCAGGTTGGCTCACACTGGAAGATCTGCTCACGGTGGGCTTCGAACACTGGTCTCCACATGCTCAGGCGGGCAGATGTTTCTTGCATAAGAGAAAATCATCACCAATTATAAAAGAAAAAGATAGCATTAATAAAAATGCCATTAAGAAAACAAATAGGTGGGCTGAAGCAGTAGCTCAATGGTTACGGTGCTTGCCTGGCATGCATGAGGACCCGGGTTCAAACCCCAGTAGCACATACACAACTATGTCTTGGAGCAACGAAGGTCACATGAAAACCTATATAAAATTGATTCTCTTTTTGCCTCTGTCTCTCTCTCTCTCTCTCTTAAAAATATGAATAAGTAAACCAAAGATTGAGATAAAATTTATAAAATAAATATTTCATTCATTTGTTGAGAATGTGTAACAGCTCAAGTCGAAATAAGGAGACCCAATTTTTTAAAAGGGGCAGGAAAAGCCATGTTACAAAAGGAATATGAGAATATCCACTAAGCCTACGGCATCCTCCATGGAGGGGCCATTTCGCAGGCTTATATGAAACTTGCAGGAGGACATGTTGTGGGCTGAGCTGTACCCAGGAGAGTGCAGACCCTAGAGCCCCCCCCCCACCGGGCCTCAGAATGGGACTACAGGGAGCCAGGCTCTTTAAAGAAGCAATCAAATTCGATGGGGAAACACAGGTGGGCCTGACTCCACGGTGCCTGCTGTTGTAAGAAGATGAAGGGTGACCCCAGGGACATGTGTGCACAGAGGAGGGCCTGGGGCACAGCAAGAGGGCCGGCATCTTCAAGTCCAGAAGGGGCCTCAGAAGGAGCCAACCTGCAATGCCTTCATCCTAACTCTGCTCTCCACGGCTGTGAGGAAGCAGGGTGCTGGGAGCACCCAGTCTCTGTGCAGCTAGGGCAGCTGAGCACCAACTGGATGGTGGGGCTTTGCTGAGGGTCACCGCCAGGGTTTTCAGAGCTGCTTGGCAATCAATTTCACGAGCTTCCTCCCCTTGCCAGGCGATTCTATCTGAAGGAACTCACCCACCTGCCCTGCACAGGTGAGGCCAGGCAGCAAAGAGACTGAGCAGTACAGGATCTGGAGCAGGGAATGCCGCAGGAGGGTTGGCGGAGGCAGAAGGAGCGGTCCCCGTGGGATTGCATGGAAGGGGAGAGGGAAGAGCCAAGCCTAGATGAAGGACTCAGAGTAGAAGGGGCTGAAGTTTTCTGATCAGAGCAACAAGGAATTTGTGACCCCCTCCGCAGGTCCTGCAGTGCGAGCAGATGCTGCTTCCAACTGGGCTCTGAAGCATCCCCTCGGTGGTCACCCGAGGGTACCCACGGTCCCTTTCCTGACCACTGGCTCTGGTCCTGAGCAGAGTCCACTCCAAGCTCAGGCACTCCTCTGAGTGACACAGGAGCCCATCTGCTGTTGCTGTAGGGATTTGTGCAACCCTGCACCTTGGGTTGGCCCTCAGGATGGCACTAGGGAGCACCTTGCAGCCCGAGAACGCACAGAAGGCCAGGCCTCCCCAGCTCCTAGGAGAAGGTGAGCTGAGAAAGTCGCTCTCCACAGTCCTGCCTCCCTGCCACAGGGACGCCAGGGTCTGGGTGGCTTCCAGCAGGCTGCTCCCCGACGACGGGGAAGCGCAGCAGAGCGGTGACCCTGCACTAACAGTGGGGCAGGGAGAGGAGGCGGCTGCAGGAGGACCATGTGGTGGTACTTGCTTCTTGCACAGCCGTCCTCTCTATGCTTCGTCACCATCCCCTGCCTTGGCACACCTGGCACCAAGGACCACATGCTGAAAGCCAGGCCTTAGCTTTTCCTATCATAAATGCAAGTGGCCAGAGCTGCCAGGTGGCAGGCATCACCCCTGAACCACAAGCAGGTCGTCCCGGGTGCTGCGACACAGTGAGCTGGGAACCAGCGGCGTCCCGGTGCCGAGCGTGCTGGCGAGGGGGCGGGGGTAATCAGTTTCCGCACATCTGTCTTCACACAGTTGGACTCCTTCACAAAGTCACCCTAACTACCTTAACATATGTAGAACCAAATTAAAATTGCTTTATCAATCTTGCATTTTCAGCTTCCCCATCTTTGGGGTTATTTTCCACCCATGTGTTCATTATTTCTGCAAAGCCGTCTCGTCTCCCCAGAAGCCAGCGGTGGAAGCCAAGTTAGGTGGAGGACGCGGGTGGAGGAATGGGCGGGGAGGCGTGATTCACAAGCATTTCAGTCCTTGTCCATACTCCAAACTCCATGCTTACAGTACTGTGATAGCCAACCATTTGTCTTTCTCTTTTATGGAACGATGTATTTTCCCTGAATTTTTTATTTCCAATCAATTCCCTTTTGAGTTGAAGTGGGATTTAGGGATATAATGTAAGAAAGAATACCCTTTGAAACCCTGTGCATCCCCTTTGGAAAGCAGCAACACGCCACCAGAATGATTTTGGAATTATTTCTAGGTGTACACTTTTGCAACATTTCCTTGAAATTGTCAGCAGCGCCAAGCAAGGCAGGTGAGACAGACGCAGCACAGGGTGCTGGAGGCCTGGGGTTCCTGAGAACAAATGTGCGGAAGGAAAGCACGCCTGACTGGCACGGAGCACAGACCTGCTTCTCCCGTTTCCAATTCACTTCACTTGGTCATGAGCAGCCTGTAACGTGGGGTGCGGATCCACCGCGACCTCTCCCACCATACTTCCAGATTTTCACGCAGACGAAGGGTGTGCTTTATTCTCTCCCCTTCTTTCATCATATCCAACACTCTCAGGATGGCAAGAAGAACATAAATACGTCCGTTACGGAGCCTGTCAATACAGTGCCAGGCGATGGCCACCGTGACACCCAGAACACGTGGATTTTATTCATGATGCTGGAGTTTTCTTATCGTTTACAGCATTTGTTAAGAGGCTCAAGAAACTGTGCTAGCTGGTTGGGTATATTAACCCCTTCCAGGGACTAGATAACAAATTTAAAAACTTTCAAACTAAAAGAATCAACAGGAAAGGAAACGTAGGAAGGGTGTTTTCCTTCATAGAACTGTGTTCTAATGAGCAGTAAGCAAGTTTGCAAATGTCTTTGTTCAGTTGCCCCAAGTTTCAGCAAAAGGTGACCTTACTTGCGGTCTTCCCCTGCAGCGTGAGTCCAGCCTCAACTGTGCAAGATGGGGGGCCTGCTGGCCACTCCGCATGCCACGCCAGCCTCCCCGCCTTCTCTCCCCTGGGCCACCTGAGGCTTCTCAGTTCCGCAGGGTCCGAGCAGCACTCCCACACCCGTTCCCATGCACCTGCTTTGGTGTCCCTGTCCGCAAGCTTCTCCAGGGCAGGCATCCAGGAGGGGAGTGGCAGGGCAGTGAGAGGTTGGCTGCGTGGTTCCCAACACGGCAGTGGTGCCCCTGCTGCCCTGTGGCCCAGCCTGGGTCTTCCAAGGATCCATCCTCGCCAACAAGTAGCGCTGTCAGACTCGGAGCTTGTGCCAGTCTGGTGGGTGCAAATGGCATCTCATTATCGTTCTAATTTGCATTTTTCGATTACTAATGAGGTTAAGCATCTGTTCATGTGTTTATTTGCCGTATTTTTCCTCTGCGGTGAACCTATTAGGTGTTTGCCTTTTTGTTACTGACTTGAAGAAGTTTTTCTTATACATATTTCCATGATTAATCCTTTTTTAGATAAATGTGTTGCAAATCTGCAGCCCGGTTCTGGGGCTCTTTTCTCTGTTTTGTTTGCATATTTTGGCACACAGCAGTTCTTAATTCAGTGTGGCTGAATTTCTTGCTTTCTTTCCTGTAGTGCTTTCCTTTGAGCTCTGGCTTCTCTGCACTTGCTTTAGTAAACTTTTCACTACTATTAGTTTGTAAAGTTATACTGATTCTTGGGAGAGATTTTTTGTGATGTTCTGGACACACTTCAGTTGGTCGTTGTTTATTACTTGCAGGGTCAGGGCTGTGATAGCCTTTCATTTCCCCTGTGGATAGCTATTTCCGCTGCAATTACTAAATAGTCCATTTCTCCCTCACTCCGCTGTAATCCCACCTCTCTCCTGTGTCTAAGTACACTTTCCAAAAAGCTTACACAAATTCTTACAGAAACCTATAGCAAGTCTTTTTCAAAGATGTGGTAAATCTTTATTGAGAAAACCAGACGCCGGACTAGTTCAAAGCAAGATACAAGAACGGGTGCTGTGTTTGTCGGAATCATGTGGGCACCAGGGTACACAGCTGGCTAGCTCTGTAGGGAGCAAGGACACTTCCTGGGTGCTCTTCACTGGGCAGAAAGCACTTCCCTTCTTCTAGACCTGCTTCCCGCATCGTACTAAGTCCGGCAAGCTCCTGTTGTCGGTACAGTTTGTGTGCTTATTAAACAGTGTGCTGTTTCCTGCTGCAACCTTGGAGGGTGCCAAAGAGTAGAGAAGAGAGGGTTCCTCTGTGCCAGAAACCTTTAAGAAAAAGCGAAGGAATTTCACAGAGTGGGAAATAAAGCACCTGAGCGAGAAGATTGCCCAAAAGAAGCTTCGAAAGGCAAAGAGGGAGCTTATCTGAAAAATCCAAGCATTACCACAGGAATCCAGGCAGATGTACAGACCTGAGATTTGCGTGGCTAGGAGAAAAGCTGGCCACCTGTCATGTACCTGCAGACCCCAAACTGACGTTGTGTCATCAGGATCAGCGGTATCAGCGGTGCGGGCCCAGAGGTTCGGAACAGGGAACCACAGATCTTCAATGGCACCTTCGTTAAGCTCAACAAGGCTTCAATGGACATGCTGAGGATTGTGGATCATGTGTCGCCTGGGGACACCCAGACCTGAAGTCAGTGGATGAACTAATGGACAAGCGTGTATCTGGCAGCGTCAATAAGAAACGGATTGCCTCGATGGATCATGCTTTGATTGCTCAGTCTCTTGCTAACACGCCATCGTCTGCAGGGAAGATCTGAGTCACGAGGTCTGTGCTGGAGGAAACCCTGCAAAGCAGCAGCTTGCTTCCTGTGGCCCTTCCAGTGATCTTCTCCCAGGGCTGGAAGGGAGAAAAAGACCACCATTTTGCAGAAGGTGGAGATGCTGACAACAGGGACCAGATCAACAGGCTCATTAGAAGGATGGACCAAGACTCTACCATGGTTGTTCTCTGTATCTGGTCAGTTAATAAACAGTACCTGCTCTCAATGTAAAATAATTAAGCAAAGAGTGTGTCCAATGGGATTGGCTTCCCCCAAGAGACTCACGCGAGACCAGCTGGTTGGGTGACTGTTGCCGAGGTTCTCACCTGGACAAGTGCTGGAGCCACCCGAGGGCTAAGCACCCGCCGAACGGCGTGTGTAGGTGCTGCTGCTGCTGCTGGGATTGAGCGTGGACGACCACTGAGCCAGTGGGTAGGAGATGACACACAGTTGTTCGCTTGAGTCTGAGGGGTGAGTGACAATTCCTACCTGCCGCTCTGTGTCCTGACCCCAGTCTGCCTGGCTAGTGTGAGCTTCCCGTGAGCCTGTGGTCTCACTGGGCGAGCCCTCTCCCATCCGCTCGGCTGTGCACGGCATTTCTTCCCTGGGCACTTCTGCGCGTGTGGCCGCTCAGACGCCTGGGGGAGGAAGGGTGGCTGTTCCCTGCGAACGACCTCATCACCAGCAAATCATCCCCTCTCTTCCTTTACTTTGCTCTTCGTTCCTTCAACAGAGCTTTACTTCTCCACAGATTTTGCGTTTCACTGGATTTATTTCTAGGTATTCTTTAGGGTTATTTTTAAGAGTATTTTATAGAAATATTTCATTGGAATATTTAATCCATTCCTATTTATGGTGAAAAATAAGATGTTGAAATTTACGTGTAACTTAGTACCTTTTTACTTAGTACTTTTTATTTCTTTATAACTTTTAACAGCTTTTTAGTAATTTGAAAGTTTTACACTTTATTTCTTTCAAGAGCAGTCCTAGTTTACCGTGCATATTCAACACTGTGAAACGGAAAGTTATATTGCTTTATTCTCCTTTTGAATAATACAGATAATTCCAGGACTTAATTGCTGTTATTTGGTTAGGTTTTTTCAATTAATTGTTAAAACCACACAAATTAAACATTTATCACTTTATTTCACCAAAAACTGTGACAATCCCTGTACTCGGTGGCTTTGACCTTCCTCCTCCTCCTCCGGAATTGCACCTCATCTTCATGAAGAATGGCCTTGGAATTCATTTTGTTTGTGAGTTTTGGTTGTAACGAGCCCGCTTATGTTTGCAGTTCATTGAGAGTGTGCCTCTGATAGGAGGACAGTCTCTCTAGGTGGCTCTTCAGTTTTCCAAGTGTTTTAAGGATACCTGACTGGCTGCTAGGGGCGTGTCTGTTGGCGTGTCTGGGAGTGGACTTCTCTGTATTTATCCTGCTGGAGATGTGTGGGCCTTCCGAATCCCAGGGATCTGCTTATCAGTTCTGAAATTTTCCTGTCTTTCGTTGCTCATTGTAGTTTCACTCCTACCAGAACCCTGACCTGAAATCAGGATTGTCTCCATATCCTCTGCATCAATTGACATCTGTATTTTCCAGTTTCCCTGTCTTTGTGCCGTTCTTTGAGTGATTCCTGCAACTCTGAATTCCAATTCACGAATTCTCTTTCCTGTTGGGTCTAATGCACCATTCAATCAATCTGCTGGGTTTTTAATTCTAAGTACTGCATAAGTTTTATTTAACGTAAATGTCTGCGATTTTCTAAAACGTATCTTTTATTTTGGCTGTTGTCTTATGTCCTTGCCGCCTCCTTTACCATACTTCTAGTATATTTTAGTCAATAGGTTTTATTTAGCAGAGCAGTTTTAGATTTACAGAAACGTAGAAAACCATGACCAGAGTTCCCTCTTCTCCTAGGCCTCACACCCGTTACCACACCTCCCGGCAGGGCAGTACATCCGGTGCAGTCGTGAACCAATACTGACACACTGATGTAACTACGTCCTTAGGGTTCGTAAGGTTCAGTCTTCATGGTGTGCTCTAAGTTTGGTGAATAAAGAATGGCGAATTCACGATCACATCACCATACGGAGCGAGCTCTCCTAAACTTCCTCTGTCCCTGTGTCCATCCCTCTCTGACTGCTCCGCCTGACGACCACTGGTCTTTTGACCGCCCCTGGTTGTTTTCCGCAGGAGCAGGTAGCTTGCATCACACAGAAAGCAGCCTTTTAGGACTGGTTTTTCTCACTGAGTGCGTGCCCTCGAGTCTCCTCCGTCTGTTTCTGTCACTTCCTCCATCTTCAGACAGCCCTGTGTGCTTATCCATTCGTGGACCAAAGGACATCTTGCTTGCTTTCAAGTTTTTGCCGTGGTGAGTAAAGCTGCCACAAGCATCCCTGGACCGCAGTTTGTGTGGACATGCGTAGTCACTGTTTAGGAAAATCACAGGTGTTGGATCGTTGGACTGCATGGCAGCACTGTTTTTGGTCTTTTGCGGTCGCCGTCCATTTTGGATTCACGCCGGTAACGGGAGAGGGTTCCAGTTGCTCCAGGTCCTTGTCAGCACTTGCACTTGCCAGCGTTTGGATTTCGGCCACTCTGCTAGGTGTGCAGTGGTGCTTCACTGCTTCTCCCTGAGGATACACGATGTGGATCTTCTTCCCTGGAGCCGGTTTGCCATTGGGGTACCGTCTTTGTCAAGGCACCTCTTCAGGTTTTTGCACACTTTATAAGTTTTTGTTTTCTTATTGGTAACTTTTAAGCATTCTTTGTGTATTTTGAATTCCATTCTTTTATCATGTGAGTTTCGTAAACATTTCTTTCCAGACTGTGGTTCGTATCTTCTTTTTCTTCACAGTGTCTTTCATGGCGTATGTTTTAATTTCAATGAAGTTAATCTATCCGCCTATTATTCCAGGAACTATGCCATTGGACTTGTATCTAAACAGGCCACACCAAACCCAAAGCCATCTAGTTTACACTTATGTGACTTCTCATCTTACAGTTTGTATTTTACACTTAGGTCTATGATACTAAATTTTCACGACCCACCTTTCAGTTCATTTTATGAAAGTGTTAAAGTCTATATCTAGATATTGTTGGGAGGATGATCTGTTCACCCAGCACCTTTGTTTGAAAAGACCACCCGCGTGGGCCTTTTCTGTTGCCTGAGTCGTTCACGCAGCCCAGCGTGGACTGCCGTGATCTCGGCGGCTTTATAACAACATTTGGAGTCAGGTAGTGTCAGTCCTTCCGCTGTGCACTTCTCGTGTTAATTTGTAAAACAGGGAGTGGGTGTGTGCGCTCCATGCGAATCTGCAGTTTTTCCTCGGCTTCTGTGTTTCTTGCTGCTCCTAATCCCTGATAGATTTTCAATTATTGAAAGTAGTGAGCTCGTGTTTCTTGGACATTTTCTGCAGGAATTCCATGAGGCCTGGCAGGAAGGTGCTTCCCCTCATAAACGAGTTTTGCTCAGTTCTCCGGTTGTACTACAGGACCTCTTGCATGGAACTCTTCTGCCTAGGTCTTTGGGACCACTCCGGTCAGGACATATTTTTTGGTTCTCGTGTCATAAATGAGGTGAGGACAGACACTTTTCTTTATCATCATGTCCTATGGGTCAGGTAGATTTGCCAGACATAACAGAATGCCCATTTGAATTTCAGAGGGACTGAGAGTAGGGCCTTGCTATCTGTGTTACACTGCACATACTCACACTAAGAAAAATAACATACAGCTGGGTCTACTGTAGCTTATCACAGTCTGGTTCCTGAGCCAAAGGTCTGACCTGCTGTTCCTGAGCTGCTGACCACAGGGCCCACTGTGCACATGGGGACATTCAGGGCCATCAGTCCACACTTTGCTAGCTTAGCACTATCCTGGGATTTTAAAATGTCTTATCTCCAGCATTGAGGTGCAGGTTGCACCAGGAGCAGGAGGGTGCTGCTGACGTCACAGCCGGAGCTCCAGCTGGCTTGCTGGTGTGCGTAGTCCAGAGAACAAAGCAGTCCTCAGAGAAGGCGGGGGAGACTGCACAGCCCCAGAAGGCCTGGGAGGCCCTGCACAGTGTGCCCCAGTGCCATAGAGGGCTGGCCCATGGTCTCGGCCTCCTCTCTGAAAAGATTCCAACACCCAGCCCCATGTCCTGCCTCCAGGGCAAGGTGGTTTTGAGATGGAATCTGTAAAACCAGAGGGTCAGAGAGTGAGCCTGGGCCACGCACTACTCCTCTGCTATGCGCTGGGCAGTGAGAGCCTCAGATAGCAGGAGACAGAGGCGTTGTCACACGGAGGAGACCTTCTCTAAGGGCAGGCGGACCCCCAAGGGAAGAGCGTGCGTTAGGCCAGCCCTGGGCTTGGGTCTGAAACTAAGCAAACCTCCAAATACTCAAAGTTGATCATGTAGCCGACCCCCTGAAACTCCATTTCCTTTAAACAAAGAGTACAGTGGCGCATATGCGAAGGACCGTGCGAGGCGCACAGCAGTTTCCGGGGTGGTGCATCTGCCCTCTCCCGGGGAGCCTCCTGCCCAGTGACTCCACAAACAGAGCAGGAGTGCGGGTCAGGCTTGGAGGCTCCCAGAGTGCAAACCCAAACCCAGGAGATGTTAACAGCGGGACAGGGGAACAGTCATTTCAGCAAATGAGCAAGTGTGAGACAAAAGATTTATTCAGAAAATAGTGCCCACCGAACAAAGTCCATTAGCCATAAAAAGTAGATGGCCCGGTTACACTAAAAAGTGAAATACTATACAGCTATCAAGAAGTAGATGCGAAGCAAGTGGTAAAGCTTTATTTTAAAAAAGGTCAAGAAACACAGCACTAGATGAATATGGATAAAATTGTGAGAGGATGCCAACAGCAACACAAGTGGCAGACCCTGCTGCCCACCTGGCACATGCTGGCTCTGCCTCCTGCAGTGAAGGGCGGGTCTGCAGGTCTCTGCAGCCCTGACCTAACCTTGACACGCGCGTCCACTTCTCTGTGTGGCCTCCCCCTCCGCCGTGAGAGCTCCTCCCAAGCCCCCTGCCCTGCTGATCCTGGAGCTCCTGTGGAGGGTGGTGCCCATCTACCCGCCCCATCTCTTCCTCCACAGCCTTGGGGTGATTGCCTGCCTCCAATCCCGGGAGCCCAGAGGCTCAGCCCAGCCCCGTTTCCACAAGTGCTGTCTTGGCCAGGTCCTTCCCAGGGGGCAGAGAGCGAGGCTTGTCTCCTCCCGGTTGCAGGATTCCCCGCAGGGCTGAGGACTACGTTTATTTCCAGTAGCTCACTGCTCTAGCACAAGGTGCTTCCTCCTCCCCTGAGCTCGTGGCAGCCACCTTCCAATTTCCACTTGGAAGAGTCACTTCCCTCAACACATCAGCTAAGTGAGAACTTACAGTATTTGCCTCTCTGTGACTCGCTTACTTCACCCAGGACAATGTCCTGAAGGCTGGTCCACGGTGTTGCTTATAGAAGTGGTTCATTTCCTTTTAAGGCCAAAGAATGCTCCACCATAGCGATGACGATGACGTGTTTTGCTTTCCATTCGTCCATCCAGGTACAGCTGGGTGGCTTCCACAATTTCCACATTTTGGGCATGGACAACAGTGCTGCCATGAACAAGGCTGCCCAAGCATCTCTTCAAGACCTGGCTTCCAGTCCCTTGGGACAGATTCTGGAACCAGAGTGTCTGCTTTTCGTTCCTTGAACTCTGTCCAGTGTCCCACAGTGGCGGCACCATAGGTCACTCTGTGCAGCCCACAAGGCTTCCTGTTTCCCCAGGTCCTCTCATCATGCTGCTTCCTGTTATCTGTAGCTCTCCTCTGAGCACGTGGCTTTGGGTGGAATCCCGGTGCTTCCTCGTGTGCTTTCTGGTCCCTCGCTCGTCTTCTCTGGGACAGCATCTACTCAAGCCCTTCGCCCGGTTTTAAGCCGATCCTTTTCATTTTCTTTATTGTTTTATTGCAGCCAAGGTGGACTTGCAGACCAAGATGGACTTGCAGACCAAGATGGACTGGCAGACCAAGATGGACTTGCAGACCAAGATGGACTTGCAGACCTTCTTCTTACCTTCTGGACACTCGCCCGCTCTTGGGTCTGCTCTACAGTGACCTCTCCTCCGGGGCTTCCTGCTCACTCTGCTGACCTGTTCTGGAGTCTGGAAGGTGCTTGGAACGCAGTCCATCTAGGCTTACTGTTCTCCCCATGCTTTCAGTGGTAGCACATTGCCAAGTCCAGGCTCACAAAGCTGTTCTCCTAGGATCCTGATGGGATTGGACTTAAATTTTACACTCACTTTTGTACCTTCAAGGACAGGCCCGGCTTCATTCTCTGGCTTATGGATGTCCCCTTTCCCAAGACCGTTTGTTGAAGACTGTCCTTTATCCACAGAGCGGCCCTGAGACCCTGGTCAGAAGTCACCGACCGCACGGCCGTGGGTGGATCCTATCTGTTGCCCTGGGTGTGCCTGGGCTTCCTGCTGCCTAACAGTGCCCTCTCATCCCTGCACACCTGATGCCAGGGTGTGCGTCCCTGACCTGGCTCTTCTCACGATTGCTCTAACTATTGAATTTCCATGCAATTTCCATATAAATATTTGTACGTATTTCTGCTTTCACACACAAAAAATTGCTGATGGAATTTTAGCCAGGATTACATAAAATCGCTGGATTGCTTTGGGTAGCACTGGTATTTTTACTGTCTCAGTCTGTGAATGCAAGACACCTTGCTTTTATCTGCATCTTTAATTTCAGCAATTACAGTGCTTGCCCAGCATGTGCAAGTACACAGGTTCAAACCCCAGCACCATGTATACAACTAGGTGCACAGCAGCAAAAGCCATGTGAAAAACTGAATAAAAATTGATTCTCTCTCTGCCTCTCTCTCTCACTGTCTTTCTCTCTTTAAAAATAAATAAATAAATAAATAATAAATGAAAATTGTTTTTAATTTCCGTTTTGGTTTTTATATTTTTGGTGTAGAGAAATCAAACTGATTTTGTTCCTGAAACTTTGCTGTATTTATTTATTATTTTAACATTTTGTTAAAATGTGTGTGTGTGAGATTTGGGGGAATTTTTACGTAAAAGGTTCTGTTGTCTTCAAACAGATAATTTTACTTAAACCACACCTTTTTTAATGTTAAAGAATTGTCAGGTCATATGAATAGTACTAGTTATAAGAGATGAACAGAGGGGCTAGAGCGCTTGCCTCGCATACATGAGGACATGAGCTCATACCCCAGCACCACACATGCAGCAAAGTGTTGGAGCAACGAAAGCCACATGAGAAACTAAATAAAATTGATTCTCTCTACCTGTCTCGCTCTGTGTCACTCTGTCTTATAAAACAGAAAAAATAAAAAGGGGACTTGAGGGTGCCATTGCCACAATGCTTTCCCGGGGCACAGCAAGAGCCGTAGTGAGCAGGGAACTGAAGCGGTGCTGGGAGAGCCCTGAATGCTGAGGAGCAGATAGGGTATGAGGGCGCCACGACAGCCCACCAGACGTGGCTCCAACAAAACTCATGCGAAACCCACCGAGAGCTTTCAAAGGCGCTAGAAGGCATGGAGCACGTCAGATATTTTTTGGTAGGGCTGGTTTTTCTTTTTTTATTAAGGAGTTGAGTTATTCTACAATTACGAACGTGTATAATTTAACAACATGATATGCTTTTGATCCTAAACCAGAGTTACCGCTGCACTGCTAATTGTAGGAACATGTAAGCGACCTTTTTCTGCTTTCCCATACCCTCCTCGCAGACAGGAGGGCTGAACCAGTGCTCTCTCCAGCCTCCCTTGAGTCCCCATTCTTTTCAGAGGGCTGAAGCAAAACAATTTAAAAGCCTCCTGGGGCTGCAAACCACCTTAGAAAAATGAGTAGAAGCTTGTTCATATGAAAACAGCGCCACAGTGCTCCACGGCTGTGCTTCAAGAAAGAAGAGAGGGGACGTGCTTGTTACTTTGGGGAAACAAGAAAAAGAAAGACAAAACAAACTGTGAAATAAGGTTAATAAAGATCAAAACCGCACGGCAGGCAGGATGGCCCACACCTATAATCCAGTGCACGCGCGGGCATCCCCAGTGACCAGACAGGCAGCAGCAGGGTCGCAAACTCAAGGCCAGCCTCAGCAACTCAGCAAAATCATCAAAACATAAATAATAACAAGGGCTGCGGTGTAGTTCAGTGGTACAGCACCCCTGCATTCAGTCCCCAGCTCCACACGAAAAAAGATCAAAGATAAAAGATGAAATTAATAAAAGCATACATAAAGCAAATAAAATGGAGAAAAGGTACCATTTACACAGATGTTCCGTTGACAACATAGCTCAGATGTATGCCAGCCTCATTCAAGCACACAGTGGCAACCTTCTGTGTGTGGTGGGTGCTGGGCTTGAACCCATGGCCCTGCCGGGCAGGTGCTCTTCCTCCGCACGAAGTCCCCAGCCCACAAGCTGGCAACCCTGAGAGTGCAGAGACACAATCAAACACACGGACAGTTAGAATCAAATATTAAATGCAACTCTGGTGGGGGGTGAGCATAGAAGAAGTAGGTGATTTTCTGGTAAAATGCACATCATAAAAATGATCCAAGATGAACTACAAATTTCACTAAATCAGTTATCAAAAGTAGGTTGAAAAAATGATTATGGATTCATCTTTACGATGACAAGAGTGATCAATTAAAAAATTCATCCCAGAACAGTTTAGAACCAATAAGAAAGATGAATTTGAACGGCTCCTTCACACGCTTCTTAAACGCTGAGAGTTTACAGTCCTTGTGTCCACAGCAGCTTGGGAAAACTGCTTGTGATGCTGCACAGAGATGCTGAGACCAGTGGCTGCAGCAAGTGCACTGCTTTGCTCTGAAGGTGTAAAATAAACCTAGGATGTGGACATGGGAACGCCAGGAGGATGACAAGGAGAGATGAAGAGCCACCAGCTGCTGGGCAGGTTTGCGCAGGGCAAAGGCAGCAGGTGCACCAAGCCAGACCCAGCTTCCAGGGAGTGCCTGCCTACTGTGTGCACACGCATCCATCTGAGCAGGCGCAGAAGCAAGCTGCTAAGTGTGCGTGAAGCTCTGAGTCCTGGGAGCAGAGCAGGGACCTACAAAACAAAGCCCAGTCCCATAAGCATCATCCTGTAGGTGACCCGTCTGTGCGTGTGCTCGGGCACGCGAGCCTCATCCTTCTAACCTGGGTGTGCACGTGCCCAGGCACACAAGTGTCATCCTTTTAACTTGTGTGTGCCTCTGCCCAAGTGCACAAGAGGCTTCACCCTTTTAAACTGTGTGTGCATGTGCCCAGGCTCACAAGTGTCATCCTTTTAACCTGTGTGTGCCCAGGACACAAGTGTCATCCTTTTAAACTGTGTGTGCATATGCCCAGGCACAGAAGCGTCCTCCTTTAGGTAATTGTTGTGTGCGTGCATGTGCAGGACAGAGGATTGTAAGGCAAGCGTTAGCCTGGTGGTGACCGTGTTGGTGACCGTGTTGGTGGGAAGCCAGGCATTCTTGTGACCCACAGCATGGGCTTGTCCATAGAACCTATTCTCTTCTGCTCCAGCTACAGGCTCGCTTGCAGGACTGAGAGGATTGACCCTGGCTTCCTTGTGGCCCTGCACCCTCTCCCCGGCCGCTGCCTTCCTCTCTAACTCCCGCTATTCCTCTGTGAGTCTCAGGCTGGCAAGGCGGATCTGTCATTTAGTTCAACAGCTCGTGTGCTGTTCCTCAATAGGACAGCCCTCCAGAGTTCCTGGGTGTCCGAAGCTCTCCATCCAGGACCCGCATTGACTCCACCCCACATTAGTCTTCAGCCCTGTCTTGGCTGTGATGGGTTCTCCTTCTCACCTGTCTATTTCTCCCTGGATAAACAGGACTGTTCGTGGAGTAGGGATCAGGTATAATAAAAAGGACCCTAGATTGCAACTTCTCCGTTTTTTCTCACAAGTAAACTGGAGTTATATTTGGGGGAGGAATACCCCAGAGGTAAGGTGAAGTCTCTTCACATCTGATCAGGCTGCACATGACCAAGATGAGGTCCCTGCCGACGGTGGCCCTGATCAGCTGGCCAAGGTGTGGTCATCCCTGCTGCCCCTTCAATACTGTGCTCTCGGGCAGAAAGAGCGGGAAATTGCACTCACCTCCTGAAGGCAAAGCTCTAGAAGCATTCTTTGGTGTGGGAGTTGGGGCTTTTCCCGCATTTGCTGATGCATTCGATTGTCGTTTACACCAGTGTGGCCTTGCAGCTCGTCTGTGCACTGTTGCTTACACTGCGGCATGCCTGCCTGAGTTGCTCCGTCAGTCCAGCTTGAGCCAGGGGGAACATTTTGCTCGCTTCCTGCGTTCCAGCCAGCAAGCTCCCTTACTGCGCTCTCTTCTCTTTAAGCACTGCATGACTTTATTCCTGGCTCACCTTCTGTACCTCCTGCTGCGGCCCTGGAGCAGGCACTGGCCCAGGAAGCCCTCTTCCTGTGATGTGAGGGTGCTTGTAGAATCCAAGAGCTGCCTCTGTCTCCTTGGGCTCTGTGGGCTCCTGGCTGCAAATCACTGCTTCTGGGTCTCTCTGCTGAGGAAGTAAGGCAGGGAAAGTGCGCACTAACCCCAAGCGCAGGTGGGTCCCCACCTTTCCACACTCATCACCTGCATGGGAATGAAGGGAAATGGAATTCACGCTGACTCCAGTCCTGCACCTGGGTCCTCCTGCACGTGGCTCATCTCTAGCTGCCTCCTGGGACAGCCAGCACCTGCTGCCTATCCACCACCTATGACGGAATCTGCAGGGAGCAGCAGGGCGGGGCAGGGACACAGGGCAGAGCAGCCAGGTGCAGTTACAGGCTGGCTGCTTGGGTCCTGTAGTCTCCACTGAGGTCCAAGGCTGTTGCTCCTAAACCCTGCAGCCAGGTGGCTTCAAACCTCTGCGATGCAGCCCGTGTACTTATGTGGTGCTCCTGGATCAACTCTAGGGTCCTCTGTGATTTTTTTTTTTATTTTGCACAACATCAATGCTCACTCCTAGTTACAGGGGTACAGATTTGGATTTTACAGGTGCATGGTGTCAGGTTGCCTACATCATGTGACCTGGGGGAACAGCTCCCTGGCTCTCACCTGTCTCCACCCAGCAGCCACTGACCCTTCATCTTTCCTACAACACTTGAGCCTCTTGCAGCATCGCGTGACCTGGGCAAGCAGTGTGGCTTCCTGTTTCCCCTTGTCGGACATGCCTCCACGGCTCACCTATGTCTGTCTTTTTCTGACTTGGGAGTTCATTTTTCTTTGTCGCTGGTTGACATTCCATCATATGGAGGTGTCACTGGTACTGTTTTTTATTCGTTCACCTGTTGAAGGCACCTTGTTGATCCAGATTTGGGGGCGCGGGGCATGAAGGAAGATTCATTTGCCGACATAAGATTTGAGTCGCTGAGTCTCCAGCTGTGAGCACAGCGATGGGATCCCACGAGGAGCCTAGTTCTCGTGTCCCTGGATTCCTGCCTGTTTTCCCCTCTTGGGAGCAGTGAACGAGGGTTCCTGCTGCCCCAAGTCTTCACTTCCTATTTGTACTCTCCAGTTCTCTCTTCTTTAACCAGCATACATGTGCCATTGTTATTTTAATTTGCAATTTCGTAATAGCCTAAGCGCTTCTGTTTGTGCCCTAATTTGCTACCCGCATATCTTTTTTTGAAGTGCCTATTCAGATCTTTCCCCACATTGTGTTTGTATCCTTACTGTCAGGTTTTAAGTTTTATGTACATTTTGGATGTACGCCCTTTATCAGAGACTTGTTTTGAAAATATTTTATCTCCCACTGTGCTTTTGTTTTGATTCTTTTAACAATGCATTCCACAAAGTTTTAGTCTTAAGATTCCGATATATCTATTGAGTTAATTTTTGTGAGGAGTCATTTCTTTCTATGAATGATAATGAGAAGGAGGAGGAGCATTACACAAAATGTCTAATTCTGCAGAACCAGCTGTGAAAGAACAACCTAACTCTAACCTCTTCCCTGGTGCTTGGTCAAAGGCTAGCGGACTGGGGTGTGTTAGGCCACCACAGGGAAGTTACCGTTGACGTCCCTGCACTCACATCTGCAGTGTTGGCAGCTATTTTCTATTTGTAGCATTTATTTTTTGATTTCTTTTTCCCCTCATTTTCTATTTTCAATATTTTTTTAAAGAGAGAGGGACAGTGAGGGACAGAGAAAGAGAGAAACAACTTTATTTAGTTTTTCACATGGCCTTAGTTGCTCCAACACTTAATTGTGTCCGTGGTGCTGGGGTTTGAACCCGGGTCCTCGCGCCTGCCAAGCAAGCGCCGAAACCGCTGAGCCACCGCTCCAGCCCCTCTATTTTCAATATTAAGCAGCATGAATTTATTTTATTTCTTCTCTTGACAACAAAATATTTCCTATTTTATTAATACACGTTTAGTGTTTCCTCTAGCATTTGCAATCTTCGTTTTAAATTTGTCTAAAGCCACTTTCTGCCTCGTCCTGTCCTTCTGGGTAGCACTCATATTTCTGTGCAAGAGTTGGTGGAAGGCACGTGACACAGCACCGTGATGGTCTCCTGAACCCTCTCCCTTGGAACTGACACAGGCGAGGGGGGCTGCTGTCCTTCATCTGCAGTAGGCCTGCAGTATTTCACAGTGACCTCTGTGTCCCCTTGCAGACACCAGGGCTTCTCCCTGGGGGATGCTGGAGGAGCGCCCCACAGAGCAGCCCCAGGGGCTAGGACCTGGGACTCTCTCTCCAGATGATGCCCTCCAGCCTCAGCACCTCAACATTGCCACTTACACCCCTGCACCCCCCAGCTGCTCCCTGCCAGGTGGGCAGATCCAAGCAGCAACTCGCAAAGTCTCACCGGCGGCTTCCCTGGGGTCAAATTCTCTGATATTTCAAAAAATTTGTTGGTTTTTTTTTCTCTTTTTTTCGCCAGTGTTTTCTTATGACACTGTCTGTGGTGACGACTCTTGCGATTTTGAGCATTCTGCTGAGATGAAAGCCCACTTATCTTCATATAAAGAGGAAATGCTCACTGTGGAAACTGAAAATAAAATAACAAAACCTAATAAAACCAGTGGATCAAGGCCTTAGAAGCATCTGGAAAGAGGGATCCATGGTGGTCGGCAGATTCTTCTTGGAGAAGAGGAAGAGTGCGCAGATAACAGAGGTACAAGGACCCAAGAGGTCCCAGGTGGGATGGAGGTGATATTTTCCAGGAGGCAGGAAATTTTGTTGCTTGCAATGTATTTGGTGAATTGGGCAGAGTAGAAGTTATTTGTAATAGAAGAAGACAGTGAAGAATCAAAAAACATTACTGATGTGCTTTTTCTACCTATCAGGGAGAGGCCCTTGACCTCAGAGTACTGACTCCATGCTGAGGTCAGTGGTCTCACACCCTGGCTTCCCCAACCACTGGGGTTGCAGAGAAGGCTGCCTCTGTGTGGGTCTGGGACTTCGGTGGGGCCTCTTCTTAGGCAGACACCAGTGCTGGGGATCAGGACCAGCCTACAACTGTATTCAGCCTCACTTACCCACAGAGAGGCCCCGTTTCCAATTACTGTGACATCCAGGGGTTCCAACATGAGTGTGGGGGACACAGCTCAGGCCCTAACTCTGGGCAAAACAAGTGGTTTGAGAACAGCACTGGAAGGCAGACAGGTAAATCATGCCTCTGATGGGTGGAGGAAGGATGCTCAGAGGCTGGTGCTCTGAGGAAGGGAGGTGACATCTCCATAGTACCCCAGGACATGGGGGAGAGTGTTGGTCCCCAGGCAACAAAACCCAGATGACTCAAACCTCAATGGCACAAGGCATTTAGAGAGCAGGGAACCTGCTTCCCCAGCTTGACGATTGGACCCCAGCCGGTTCTTGCTTCAGAAATAAAAAATGTTCCTCATGGTAAGGCTGCTGTGTAGAAGGTTCACCTTTTCTGAAAATGAATTTGGAAAAGTTCCCAGATTATACATCTGGCTCTCTAATTTACAACTCCAAAGATCAGAACGGTGGGTAAACTTTCATCCCATCCTGCCTGCTCTGAAACACCGCTGGGCATCCCGGCTCAGCTCTCTGCTGCTGCTGATCCAGCTCTTCATCACTGGCCTCGCTGAGCGGGGCTTCTCACACTCCGCCTGGGCCTGGCCGGTGACAGGACACGCCCGTGAACCTGCCAGGTGAAAAGCCCTGTTCCGAGGTCCTGGCTGCCATGAGAGAGATTCCGTGTCCACCCACTCTGCCTGCACACGGAAATGACCAGCCACGTGCGTCAGAACTTTATGTCTGCAGACACAAATTTTGGAGGAAGTATGGTGAGAACTTTTACAAACCAATCCCGACACGAGGAAGCCATCAGTGATCTGTGGAATTGGAGAGATCTGGAAGCCAGGGTACTGACAGCCAGAAGCTGTTATTGGCAGATGTCACTGATCAAGAGTTGGCTGGGGGACTGGAGTGGTGGCTGGGCAATTACAGGGCTTCCCTGGCATGAGCAAGTACAAGTTCGAACCCCAGCCCAAGCACACAACAAAGTCTCGGAGCAACGAAGGCCACATGAAAAACTAAGTAAAAGTTAAAATTGTTTCTCTATTTCTCTCTTTCACTGTCCCTCTCTCTTAAAAAAAAAAAAAAAAGTTGGTAGGGACCCACTCGTTGCTGTGCAAAAGGGATTCCAGCCCCTGGGGGCAAGGTAGGGCACCCGCATCCTGCTGAAGGGCTCCAGGACTGAATGTGCATCACAAGTAGGTCACAGAGGACAGAGAGGAATTCGCACCAAGGTGGGTCTGAACTCAGAATCCACAGGCCAAGTTGCAATGCGGGTCACTTGGAAAGTGTCTTCTTTGTGCAACCTGAGAGGAAGAGTCTTTCTGTGAAGAGTATTAAGGTGATTTCGGAGCTCACCCGCTTAACAGTGCCAGGGACTGTTAGTCATTCACTGATTAGGCTCACATACAAACAATTCATATGCTAATTAACCTTTACCTATTCCTTAGGTCAGGGCCCTTAATAGAGTTGTCACCTAACCTCATTTTGGGTTACAATTTGAACTTAAAAATGCTAAAATGACTCTAGCCTTAGGAATACTCACTCTGCTAATGACGGTTGAGAAAGCCGTGCCTTGGGGCCCCTGCTGCTGGCGCAGACTCCCCTCGTTCATAGACGCGCAGAAGAGAGCTGCGCCCCGCACGCTGCTGCTCCTGCACTGCAGCGGTGCCTCAGCGCCCCCAACAGCTTCACACCAGCAGCAGGGCCCAAGCGGCGTGGGTGTCCCAGGCAATGAGCAGGAGGGCGCAGACCAGCCGGAGCTACTCCCTCCAGGCACACTGTGCTCTCAAGCTCATGTGCCTCTGCACCCAGGGCGTCCTCATGACACCCAGAGGGACACCAAGCGTCCCTCTGCCACTCGAAATCACTTACCTTCGCTATGTGCACACAGGTGCCCCACACGTGGGACCTCCAGGGTCCCTTTGTGTGCACATATCAATTGTCCCCAACACACCAGACATGGCCTCCCCATGTAAAATGGGGGAACTGACAATGTATGAGCTTGGCAAGGCCTCCTGATCTCACTCCTGACATGGCATCCGCATCTCGCCCCTGATGAGGCTTCCTGCGTCACCTCTGACATGGCCCCCCATGTCACCCCTGAAGTGGCCTCCCATGTCACCCCTGATGTGGCCTCCCATGGACCCCTCACATGGCAGCCACATCTCACCCCTGACATGTGTTCCATAGTAAGGTGCTCTCCTCTGCCCCTGCGCATGCTGGGAGCCCTGCACACACTCTGTGCTCATTGTGAGCACACGTGTTCTATGGTGAGGTGCTCTCCTCTGCCCCCGTGCATCCTGGGAGCACTTCACACACTCTGTGCTGATTGTGAGCACACATGTTCCATGGTGATGGACTCTCCTCTTCTCCTATGGATCTTGGGAGCCCTGCACACACTCTGTGCTGATTGTGAGCACACATGTTCCATGGTGAGCCACTCTCCTCTTCTCCTATGGATCTTGGGAGCACTGCACACACTCTTTGTTCTTGCCTGGTTTCTAGCCCTCAGAACTTGGGGAGCCAACACTGCCCCCCATCTGTCTCCCAACTGCTAACAACACTGCCTATTTCAGTGAGGAAAAGCCGCATGAGTGATTGAAGAGTGCATGTGCGTGAGATGCACAGGAATGCATGCAAGTGTGCACACACTGAGTACTGCTGGGCACACCTCCCACTGAAACGCCACAGGGCAGCATCTTTGTCCCTGTGTCTGCTGCCTCCGTTGTTCTGGGAGGTTTGCAGGAAGCCTCCACTCATCCTGGATGTGCAGGGATCTGCTTGCTGTAGAGCCCCAGAAGTGGTGGGAAGGACCACAGGGCTGCAGACTCCTCCGCACCTGGTCCTTGGCCTCACGGCCCTGCTCCTCTTCTTTTAAAAACACTTCTTACAGTGGTAAAACTCGCACAACACACCTTTGTCATCTCAAGTGTGCAGTTCTATGGCAGTAACCTCATTCCCATGGTTCTGCACCCATCTCCATCCATATCCAGAACTTTCCATCTTCCCAAACTGAAACTGTCCCGACTAAACACTGACTCTCATGTCCTCTCCCCAGCCTGAAAGCCACCCTTCCTCATCCATCTCCATGCATTTATTTTTCCATGTGCTGTGTTTAAGTGGAACATATACAGCCTGTCCTTCTGTGACTGGC
Organism: Aplodontia rufa; assembly: GCA_004027875.1. Classification (NCBI taxonomy): domain Eukaryota; kingdom Metazoa; phylum Chordata; class Mammalia; order Rodentia; family Aplodontiidae; genus Aplodontia; species Aplodontia rufa. The sequence goes on from PVKS010001265.1 coordinate 103,358, forward strand.
TTTTTCCACTCAGCACGGCATCCTCAAAGGTCACACAGGAGCAGGTCAGCTGCAGCAGGTGGTGGGTTTAGCACTCAGCATGTAGATCCACTCCTCAGTTGGTGGACATCAGGCCCTTTCCTCCTGTTAGCTGTGGGGGAGATGCCACGAGTGCTGGGGTTGAATGTGTGTTCCCAGTGAGCACCCTGGGTACCCATCCGGTAGAGGACATGTGGGGTCCTGGTGACTGCCTTGCTGCTTGGGGACGCACTGGTCTTCCAGCAGCACCGTCTGCCTTCCCACCCACCACGCTCAGCCTTAGCTGCTTCCTTTTTAAACAGCAGTGGAGATAAAATGGCAGAGCGTTGTGGTTCTGACTCTCCCTCCCCTGGTTTTCACCAAGGTACAGCATCTTTCCAGGGGTTCATTGCTCCATCCACATCCTTGGGATTGTTGGAACTGGACTTGTTTCGCTGCGGCGTGCCACAAGCTCACGGGACCTGGGTATCAGCCGCTTACAGGTGTGTGCGTGGACGATGTTTGCTCTCATGCCTTCGCCTCTCTTGATCAGGTCCTCTGACACTTACACGCTTTAAATGTGGGTCAGGTCCAATGTATCTACTCTTCTCTTTTGTTGTTCATGCATTTGGTGTCACATCAAAGAAATTGTCAAGCCAGCGTCAGGAAGCTCTGAGCTGAGCTTTCTTCTTGGGGTGTTAAGGTTTCGGCTCTTACGTGGTGACTGACTTGTGTCCTTCAGGGCTGGGTGAATTCTCCTAGCTTTGCATCGCAGGTGCTTTGCTTTATATGATCTGTCTTGGTTCTCAACAAAGAGCCCCACAGTGGGGCTGTCCCCACCTCTGGCTGTCCACCCTCACTGCTTCGCTAAGACTGCAATTAATGTCCACCCCACCCCCGGGGAAAAATCTAGAACCTCCTCTGTTCGTGTACTGAGCAAGGAAATGTTGGTCGCCAGCTCGGCTTTTTTCTTCTCCTTCTTCCAAGCTAGGTTGAAATGCAAGACTGCTCTCACTTCCAAGCCTGGTTGAAAAGCTCATGTAGCCAGGAGGGTTGCTGTGGAAAAACCCCAGCCAAGGTGTGGGGTGGCTCAGCGTGGCCTCTGTCTTTACGCTCTTGCACACGGCTGGTGTTTTCAAGAGCTTTTTCGTGTACCAGGAGGAGGAGCAGCGGGTAGAGTGGGGCTATTTCCTGGTGACCGGGGACAGTGGCATACGTCTGCCCTGCTGGAGCCATTTGTCTTAAATGTCCTTGTTCCATCCCCACACACAAAAGGCTCATGCTCACTGTGCTTTGGGAAGGAAAACTACACAGCAGTAATGCTTAATCTGGGGGAAGCTGCCTTATGAAGCAGGCATTTAGCGGTATGGGGCTGTTTGGTTCTGAGCTGCGAGCTTTCTCCCACGATCGGGTAATGCAGAGATATCCTCGGTCACGTCGTTTGATGACATCAGGGTTTCACTGTCCATGATGAAAGGTGAACTGTCCTGTTAGACCCTCACCAAGTCTCTGATGGTCCCCTGAATCATAGTCTCTACTGTGCACAGAGCTTCCTTGTGGGACAGAAAGACCAGGCTCCTGGAGAGAGGCTGCTTCTTGTCAGACAAGGCATGTGTGGAACCAAGGGACCTAATTATGCAGGAGCTTTGAATGTCTTTGTTCACAATATGTGGGTACCTAGCAGAATAGGAGCTGAGATGAGAGAGGCAGCCCTGAGTTCTGAGGTCTCTTCTGTCTAGAAATGACCCCAGGTGTCCTCTAGAGTCCTTCCATACAACACACTCTGAGCCTCCCCCGGAGTTACCATTTGTATCTTCAGGGACCCCCAGATGGTGCTGTGCCTGGTACAGTTTGAGAAGCCCTGTCGTGAGTCACCAGTGAAATTGGAGCTGTTTGTCTGCCAAACTGGTAATGTCTATCATTTCCTCTGTGCCGTCCGCAGCTCGTGCATCTGTGTCTTCTCTGCTCAAAAATATCGACAGCCTTGTGTGCACGGCGCAGGCAGAGGAGGGGGCGCATCGGCATGGGATTAAGGAGGACACTTGACCTTACTTTCGTTTCCAAAGTCCTGGCCAGCGAGCAGGAAGCTTCTCCACTCCCATGCCAGGAGAGTGAACACCTCTGGCTGAGCCCGTTTGCTGCCGGGCATGGAGCAGTTGTTCTCTGCGGCTTCCTGATTAGCATGCAGCAGACAAGCTAAGGGACCTGAGTGAAACCTGGCTTCCTCCGCCGCTGTCAACTTCCTGCCCTTCGATAAATGATCCAGAGCTGCTGCTGCTGCTCTGCGAGGGGATGGAAATGTGTCTCGGCACTAAAACCACTGCTTGCATGACATCATTCCATATCGGATCGCACTGTAATGTCAGGGATGTAATCATTAGCATTTAAACATGCATAAAATTTAATTAACCTACTTACCAGTTTGCTTAGAACTTTTGAAGGGCTACCTAGAGTCCTCTCTAAGCGTTTTATTACAGAGTTTTGGAAAGCTCACAAAAGAGAGAAGTTCACTGGGATTTTTCTCCCTAAAGCTGATGGGCCGTGACAGATGAGCAGATGACCCGAGTTAATTATTATTGAATTCGTTATTACTGCTTTGTTGTCACCCAGCTCAGCCAGGGTAAAATGATGACAGTAGGTATCTCATTAAAACAGCTGTTTCAATTATGTAGCGGCAAATATTTAAAAAGCGAGCCTTCCAAGTTTAAAGCCGTTAACAAAGTTTGTTTGTGCTGCTTGTGCCAAGATGATCTGTCCAGAAAGGAGGCGAGGAGGCGGGGAAACGCTGAGCCTCTGCTTTCCCCAGGACTCTCCGAAACCAAGCTGCTTTCCTGGTCTGGCAGCCTGGGGAGGAAGAGGAGGCAGGGGAGGACTCCCACCTCCCCACCTGGCTCCTCTCAGCCCAGGGCACCACTCCCCACACAGACACTGTAGCTGAAAAGCTCTCTGCAGAGATCTCTCCCTGCTGCTGAACAAGGTCTCGGCCAGGTGCCACCACTGTGTGTGGGGGTGAGACCTGGGTTTTGGATTCACAGAATAAAGGGAAGTTTCCCCATGTCCCTGTTCAGGAGGGACACTTCCTCACTTGGGACTTGGGGTGAGAGCCCAGAAGCTGTGTTCTCAACTCTCCCCCATCAGAGCGTCCGCTTAGAGACTCAGGCTAATCACAGGTCAGCTAACCTAATTCTTCTCTGCTGTCGATATGTTGCTGACTTAGAATGGATGAAATTCAGTGTAGCTGTCATAAGTGGGTGTGTTCTGCTCCCTCATTAGAATTTGTGGTTCTGCTTCATGAGCTGCATTTCCTTTCAATTCTGTGCTTGGTTTTTGACAGGGATGGAAGCCCAGGACTTCTCCCTGCCTCACCTGGCTCCCTCCCGGCTCACACCCCTTCCCACTGCCACACAGCCATGTGGCTGGAGCCTACATTGCACACGGGGTCTCCAGTCCCTGCACATTCAGGCACTTTCAGGCTGAGAAACTTGGGGTCCACGGAGCACACGGAGGGCTTCACCTCAAAGTCATCCTAACAGAGGCTCACCCCATCGTGCAGGCATAGGTGTGCAGGAGGCTTGCTCCACTCCTGACACGTAGGCCATCCTGGGAGACGCCGAGCGCCACAGATGGCAGGAACTCCCGTCCCATGCAGAGCCCAGCACATTTAGATCAGGGATCTGGGTCAGCAACATCAGTGCTGAGGAGTGGAGGACTATTAAGGAAAAACCTTCAGGGAAATTATAGCGCAATTTGCATTTGGAATTCGTCTGAGAAAACTCTGTCCAACCTGTGTCCTTCGTAAGAATTGGACATCATCTTTGCTTCCATTTGCTGGGGAGCCCTCCTGTTTCTCGGGCTTGGACACAGTGCCTGAGAGCTTTGCTGATTTGCTTTCTATTACTGGATGATTTAAAAGATAAAAAATAACGACATTGACGAGCATCTCTGGACAATAAGTCCATCGACCTGTATGACTAATTGAAAAATAAAATCTTAGGCCCCACCAGGAAGACACATCCACCAGGGGAGAGAAAGCTCTTTTTGTGCTTTTGAGAGAAGGAAATTCTTATTCTTGAACCTTCTAATTAAAAAAAAAGAAAGAAAGAAAGAAAGCCACTGGAATAGTTCCTAAAATCAAAATCCGGCCTCCTGCGTCCTGGGTCTCTGGGACTGCAGGTGTGAGCCACCACAGCCAGCCAACAGAGAACTTTCTGTTAACAAGAACCTTGCTGTGTGTGGCGTGGTGACATTCAAAAGCTGACCCTGTGTTATTGGGACAGTGTAGGGAAAGACCCTTCTCTCGCTCCTGTGTGGCCGCAGGCTTCAGTCTGTCTTGTGGTCATCAACGTGAAGGGAAGAGTCCTGTAAAGGACCCAGTGGCATGAGCACATGCGATGTAATTGAATCTTTTGGGAAACAGAAGTCTAGTGAAGGGACTCAGACTGCAGAGCCAGGACCCCATCCATGCGGGAAGAGAAGGGAGCTTTTCCACACACCTGGGTGGCTGCAGGGCCCCTGGGGGAACGATGGTGTGAAGTTTTAGGGGTTGCTCTCCATCCCTCTACCTGCCAGCAGCCTGCAGCGATGTGCATCCTTCTGGAAAAGGCTCAGCAGCTTGGAATCCATGTTGGCTCCCGGCAAATCAAGAAGAGCATCACAGGTCCCCTTTTGGTAATCTAGTTTTTACAATCTGTTTTAGTTTTGATGACATTCCCCTGGTATTTGCCAATTTAAGGAGAAAGCAGCAAGGAATTGATTCTTTCTATAGGATTTACATGATGAATACATTCAGTGTTGGAAATGTAGATATATAGAAATTCTGAGGCTGTCTGACTTTTTACACATTAATACCTTCAACTACATTTCAGGAGTTCTGGGCTAGCAGAATGTCTATCATTAACCACCACGATCGTCTTGAGTACTCCAAAGTCGCCTGGTGGAGACCTGTCATGGGTCTGTTTCTGTCTACATTTCAAGCAATGGAATCACTACAGAGGCATCGTGAGATGCGGCAGAGGGAGTAGGCAAGGGAGGCAAGGGCCAGAGGCTCCAGCTTCGCTCCTGCAGCCCCCACATGACGGCACAGGTCCAGGATCTCAGGTCGCTGACAGGGAAGGGCCAGCAGATCCCCTGGAGAGAGCCTCTGAGAGCTCTTCAGAGACCTCATGGTGGGAGCCTGTCTTGGACCAACTACACCCACTAAATCTACCCTGGAAACCAATCAGGTGGTTGCCAGGGTCTGTCCTCATTGTCCAGAGTTGACAAGGGGTTGAGGGGTGGCTGTGGCCCCCAAGTCCCTCCGTTCACCTGCAGGAGCAGCAGCCCCCTCACGGCCACTCCCCTGGGCTGTCCTGGTGGGCTGTACTCCCCACTCCCCACCCTGCCACACAGAGCACCTGGAGCAGGTCCCACTGACTCACAGAGGACAGCAGAGAAAAACCACGGCTCCTGCTTCCTGCAAGGACTCTACTCACGGCCTCCCTCTCCCTCCTCACTTTCTAACCTCTGCTTCCACAACTGCCCCTGGCCTGGGTGGATGCGTCAGATGTGTGACTTCAGGCAGAGGAGGTTGAAGTGGGGCAGGGGTCAATCAGAGGGAAGGGGCAGGAAAAAAGATGAGCGAGGAAGGAGCTCACGGAGCCGGAGCTAGGCTGCTTCGCTGGAGGCGCACTCTACGCGGTGGGGCAGAGACTTTATGTTACCAAAGGCGGTGAGCATCCCGGGAGGGCCACGGGCCATCTCACAGGACCCCTCACAGACTCCGCTGGGTTTCACACCCCATGCTCTCCATCTCTGCCCTCACATTTCAGAACAGCGAGAACAACCTTCACAGGCAGCCAGAGGGAATCACGGCCATCTCTCCCCGGGCTGACCTAAGTCCTTGATGTCGCCACAAGATGAAGGGAAGGGCATTCCAGGGCATGGCCCGCAGAGGCAGCCTGGCTGGGCTTTGCCGCTCTGTCCTCGCTGTGGTCAGCACCTCGCCTCCTGCTGTCCTCTGCTCCGGCACTCGCTGTCCTCATGGCTGTGCCTCAGCTTCAGTGAGCTGCAGGAGCAGAGAAGATCACAGGCAGCCTCGTGGGGTGACGGACAGGTGAAGATGTCAAAGACCAAGCATCCAAAGGAGAATGCTGTACAGGAAAGCTTGGGGGAAAGCAGGGTGGTAGCAGCATCTCTTGGAAGTGCATCGTGTCCTAGTGGACTTTCAGCAAGGCCCAGGGCTCTGCCATGGATGAGCCGGCGAGGTGCGGAGGCCACGCACATGACTGAGTCTTGCAGGGAGGTGGAACTGGGCCCGACAGCCACAGCGTGGGCTTCAGGGTCCATCTTCACAGTGCTGTGACCACTGTCATATCTGACCACAATGGTACCACTGAGGGTAGGAAATCTTCACAAATCTTGAGTAGATTAATTTTCAAAAAGATTCAGTTCCAAAGCAGAAAGACGTACAGCAACAAACCATGGGCCCTGCAATTGGGAGACGATCCTGGTATGTCCCAAGGCCAGCTGGGTGGCAAGTGCCCCCATCAGAAGCTGCTCTCCACTGGACACACTCAGAGTTCCTGCAAAGCAGGTGGCGGTGGCAGCTGCACTGTGCAATGCCAAAGCCCGCCTGACCCTGCCTGGAGCTGTCCCTCTTGCCACTCCAGGCTCTCCATGGTCACAAACTGGAAACTGGGAGTCACACAGGAAGCTAGCCTGGCCCCGTGGCTCAGGCACCCTCAGTGTTCCCCGCACAGGATGTTCCTTCCCCCTGCTTTACCTTACCAGATTTCAAAGTCATGTCATGTTTGGGATGCTCCTGAAGTTCAGGGACAGATCCACTCACTCGTGGACAACATGTCATGGCGGCTGGAGCAGTGGCTCAGCGGTTACGGAGCTTGCCTGGCATGCGCAAGGACACGAGTTCAAACTGCAGCATCACGTACACAGTGAAGTGTTGGAGCAACGGAAGCCACATGAAAAAAATAAATAAAATTGATTCTCTTCCTCTCTCTCTCACTGTCCCTCTGTCTCTTAAAAAAAAAAAAGTAAAAGAAAAACAAATTTAAAAAAACGCACTCACTCAGTTCATTTCTTCTCATGCACACAGCAAACTTAAGACGCGTCATTTTCCTCCTCCATAGGAAGCACAGATTCTGAAGTCCAGAAGGCAGCGAAGGCCACAGTCGAGCCGCAGCCCTGCAGACCCCACTTGAGCAGGCCGCCTTGCCTCTCTGATCATGCGTCCTGGCAACACACCTGGGCAGTGTCTGCGAGGGGAGCGCAGGTCTGCACGGCATCCCCCGCAATCAGCCCAACTTGACACTTTCCTGAGGACACCGCTAAGGGTAGGATTTTCTGCACATTGGTGCAAGCATGTTGTTGAAGCACAATCTCCGTCTTCTCCTTGACGCGTATGTTACACACATCAGTGAAAGAGTTCACTATTTTGAATTCAAGCTTCAATAATGAGGTAAAAATGATGAGAAGAAAACTCAAAACTTAAGAAGTTGTGCTGAAAATTGTGGGGGCATGAAAAATAGCTTAGTTTCCTTTACCTAATGAAACACTTATTAAAATATGTATTATGCAGCAATCCTTGGATTATGTTAATAGCAAAATCTTGGGGTAGTAAATCAGTATTTCAATTTCACAGAAAAGTAATTTTCATTGCACAGATATGACATTATGCTACTTATGTTTATAGGATTCTGCAGAAAACCAAATTGCTTCGGTACCTTCACTACATGGGCTTGACCACTGAGGAGCTAAGGCCACCTAGTCACTTAGTAAGCACACTCACCTCTTGAAGAAGTCGGGAGTGAAAGCACATGGCGGCCTCAGTCCCTGTTCCGTTGGTTTGTGTTACACAGAGCTGTCAAGCACTGCACCGGCGGAATTTGCAGGGTGCCACTACTGTAATTGGTCCCTCCAAGGGGGACACTTCAGGACGGCAGATCTCGGGAGTATGTGTGTGGTCTTGCTGCTCTGAATGGTGTCTTATCTGGGTAACACTGGGCGGCAGGAGGAAAGTCCCCTTGCGGCCTGCTCCTGTGCTGCGGAGGTCCAGTCTTGCAGAAGCTTGTGAGCAGGCTACCCTCCACAGGTCCCCAGACCTGATCGCAGGGCACCGTCTTGGAGCAGAGGTCACTAAAACTCAACAAGTCCAATTACAAAGAAAGCAAACCGACATGACGTGCAAGAAAGATCTCAACTCAAATCAGACTTGGGATGCGGCAGCAGTGACCATGCCTGCCCTGAGGTACAAGCAGGACTGTGACAGTCTATGTAGGTGCCAAACCAAGCAAGAACAAAGGCTTCAAGACTTTAAAACGCAGTCTTGCATGTGTCTACCCTACTAGCAGTGCTTCTTGGCCTTTAGATCCACTCTCTGGGCTCTGGTTAGTTTTAGACTGCTTGAAGCAAATGTGGAGATTTCATTTTTCCACCCCATGAACTTTGAGGCTGACCCACACCCTGGGCCACCCAGGTGCACTCTCCTGTCCGTCCTGCCTGGACTCACCCCACATTCTTCACATCTCTTTGGAAGGAGCCCTGCCTGACAAAGCGTCAGCGAGGGGTTGGAACTCAGTGGACCCATGTCCCAAAACTTCCGGAGCGTGGTCACCTGTGAGAGGGGCCCTCCCTGCTGCAGTCTCCCCTCTGCTGACCGAGATTTGGACATGACCCATTCCGGGAGGACTTGGATCCAGCATGCTTGGTGAGGAATGATTTCACACTTCCCGTTCAGGGGGAACTTGGAAGTGAGAATCTAGGCTGGCCTGGACAGCAATGCGGTACATGTGAATGCTGGATATGGTAGCTAGCGTCAAACCTGTGACGCTGCTGTGAGGGTTTAATTCGGACAAGTGGTGTTCAGTGGAGGCACTGTGTCTCCAACGTCCAGCTGGTTTCTCCTGCTCTTTCCATAAACAAGCTGTGCTCAACAAGGGGGCACTCTGAGAAGATCGCTGCTCTTTGGTTATTTGTTTTTGCCAGAAGTAGGGAAAAGAAATAAGTGGCAATAGGAAAAATATTCCATCAAATTAGTGGTAGCGGCAGCAGAGTGGTCGTCTGACAGGCAGGATCGAGAGGCAGCCCTGGGGCCTGCAGACTGCCCCCCGTCTTCCTCCAGGACCATGCTTCTCCAGCAGAAGAGGCCTGCAGCCCTGCCTTCTGGATCAGGTCTGCCACATGAGGTTCCTGCTAGCCCAGTTTCCACAGGGACACCACAGCTCAGGGTTCAACAGCTGTGCCCAGCACTCCCAAGGAGGAAATGAAAGAACAGCTGCTCTCCCAACCTGCACGACCTTGACCATGGATGACTTCCTGGAGACGGGAGCACTCAGCCACTCAAACACACCTGCAGGTGCCTTCTCTTCCCCAAACACCTGTCCCCCACTCTCCCCTTACTCTGACACTTTTCAGTAGGGAGCCTTAGAAAACTGCACACTTCAAGTTCATATTTCCTAAAAGAAAAAGAACGGTTAGAAACATAGGGACTCAATATTATAAAAACAGAATATTGAGATCCACAGAATCCAAATATTACTAGAAGTTTGTAATTATGTTTGCAAAGAGCTGTGATTCAACACGCCTCAAGTCTAAGGGTGTCTGAGCCAGCATTGTGAATTCCGTCAACTGACTGGAGTGAGCCAGCTCAGCCGCGCACTTTGCAGGGCCGGGGGTGACTGGAAGCCAGGGTCCCTGCTGGTCCTTGCTGATGCTTCCCACCTGGCTGCAGAGAGTTCCGGAGGCAAAGCATAAGGCCACTCTCACCTGTGCTGCCTTTGCTCCTGCCTCCGTGTCCCCTGGCCAAGGTAGGCGTTGGGCACCTGTTCTCTCTGGGTTTCGTGCTGCATCATGGTCAATAGGAAATGCCAGGCTCTTCAGAACCTGCGCTATCACTGTGGCGTCTGAGCATGGTCACCGCCATCCTGCTCTTGTGGACCGCTGACTGCTCGGCTTTGGTCAGGCCATTCCCCGGCGATTCTGTGGCCTTCAACACATGCATGCCCACCAGATCTCAGCTCACACACTGTGCTGAGCACCTGCTGTGTACAGTGCCTGCTGTGTGCTGAGCTCACCAGGGAGAAGACCCTGTGCTTTGAAGGGTCAGGGAGGGTCCAGGACAGCGATCAGCAACCAGACAACAAGTGCTGAGACTGGCCCAGGAAAAGCATGGTAACGGGGGTGGGGGAGGGGGCAGTGAGGAGCTAAGGACTTCGCATGCATGCAAAAGGAATGTGGGAGGACCCAGGCACCGGGGCAGGACTGCACAGGACTCAGGGAGAACAAAGGACAGTGAGCTGCTCTCGGGAACTCCTGTTCCACGGTAAAGGAAGCAGAGGTTTCCGTTTCTGAAGATGTGCACAAAGGAATGTGATATAAATGGTCAGAACATCACGTGGCTCTGGGACGGCCCAGCACCAGAAGGCACCGCTGGATGAGCTCCCAGCCTCGGGGACAACCCACTCACTCCCACAGTGCAGCGCCCAGCGTGGGCTGTCTCCCCACCCCGGGTGGAGGGATGAGCTAGGCTGCCTCTTAAACACTCCTGGCCCAGCCTCCCCGCCCAATGGTGTGCACACGGCAGCTGTGATTACAGAGGCAGCCTGTGAGACTAACGGGCCCATCCAGGGCTCAAACCCATGGCTGGCCTTATCACCACGACTCCAGCCGAGCTAACAAGCCACGGAGAGCCAACTGCCTGCCTGCTTCAAGGCCTGCTCAGCTTTGGGCTGCTTCTCCCCTCTCGGGTGTTGCCCTAGTTCTGTGCCGGGACCTTCTGTACAGGGGTCCCCGTGGATGCTCTGGGACTGGCATTTAGGACGCAGAGATTCGGCTGAGCCCTCCTCTGCGATTATAATCGTGAAGTCCACGTAGCTGCTTGTGACACACAGCTCGGGGCACATGAGACTACAGCTGAACGCCAGGGCACCACAGCCAAGCACACACCAGAGGCCTCGCTGACCATCGCTGCCCTGCAACTGCAGCTCTGCTGGAGGAAGCTGCAGGGGAGCAGGAACATTGGAAAGGCTCGTGTGCAGATTCGCGCTGCACGTTGAATTACCTTTGTGCTCACCGAGGGATCCAGAGGCAGAAGGGAGGAAGGAGGTGGTGGTGCGTTGGCCCCTGAAGAGTTTAAGACATGGTGCACTGCGTTACAGCATTCCATTAATAATTAAACTATCTGTCACTTACCAACAACATACATTCCAAATTAAATTTAAGCAAAAGGGAAAAAGAGATCATTTGGGACTGAATTAGTGGGCTTCAGAGAGAAATAAATAATAATCAAACATCTGTGTTCTAAATAGTACGTGCTTTATCAGACAAACAACTGCTACCGTCTCGTTGTGTAAAATTGCTTGGGGAGAACGGCTACCTGCAACCGGCGTCCCAGTCAGCAGGGGGAGGTGAGGAAAAGTTCATTAGCAGTCGGAAAGTGACTGAAAGTTGTCACATGAGCTCCCTGCCCAGCCAGTGCTTTGCGGGAAACCGAGGCTCGGCTCCTTAAAGGAGCGGGTCCGTGACTGTCCAGGAGTGCCAGGGATGGTCGCGGACCATGCAAACAAAGTCAGAGGATGCACTTCCCAGCCCCAAGTGCACACCTGCTGAGTTGCCCGAAAGGCTGCTGGCTGTGAAGGTTCCAAGGAGAAGGAGAGAGAGAAGAGCAGAATTAATAAACACATGGGCGAAGAGGGAGAGACTCATATTAGCTCAACTGCTAGGGAGACGGGGGAGGAACGAACATTAGCAGTGCGCACAGTGGAGAGATGGCCGGAACGGAAGGGCAGCGGTAACTGCTGTTTGCTAATCACCCGACGCAACGTTTCGTAAGAGAGTAGCATTTTTTGTTTGTTTTTTTCCTGTCTTGTGCCAGTGACATTTAGCTCCCGGTGGCTCATAAATCTGGCTGCCGGTTATCAGGGTGAATAAAGCCATTAGCTATTCTGATCATACGCTCCTGCTGTCTTGGCGTCAGCGCTCCCCACAAACACTGGGTGTGTTTTCTGATCTGTGCTGCGGGCCTCACGGAAGAAAGACAACGGTGAATAATTGGAAACTTGCTGCAAACTCCTGCACGGGACCTCGAGGAGGAGGGCAGCGCCCCGCACACCTTGCTCTGGATCACAGGACCCCAGGGCTGGGAGTGCCACCAGGCAGAGCAGCATTCAGACGCCTCTGGAACAGGGGACTGTCTGTCTGTCTTCTCCTTAGGTGACTGTGTTAAAACACCCTATTCCAGCTGCAATGCTTGTTGTACAAGAGCCCTGGTTTTGTCTGACACAATATGGAACAACATTTGTCATCCGTTATCAGGGGTGATATATCTGTTACCCGCAGAGAAACATCTGCTGTGCGTTAATCTCCAGTGTGCAGGCCAATATTCATAGGATACAGCTGCGTACGAGTGCGGCGTAGACGGGCTGTCCAGTCTGACATGAAGGCTTGCTGGCAGGCAGACAGAAGCAGCTTTTATTATCTCCCTTTTACATATTTATTCGTGTCAAATATTTCTGAGAATCCATACATTACCTCTCCTTTCCTGCACTGTTGTTCAGTGGTGACAGGCCATCGACATCCAAATGAGAAATTCATGTTACATATTAAATATGGACATCTGAATGATCATCAGATCTATAGAAGCCAAGCCTGGCCAATCACCCCTAAATAATGGATGGGAAGGAGATGTGACTCAATTTGTTCAGTGTGAAACCCGGGCGACCCCGCCTCCTGCTTCATCACCTCCGCCCTGTCATTGTTCGCTTCTGTTCGCCTCACTTGGCTCAATAGAATCTGCACATGATAAAGAGAATGACCTTGGTCCAGAGCAAGGACAGGGAGAAGAGCGCCCTCCACTCACAGGTAGGCACCCACGGCGCGCTTGCCTCGGGCGCAGGTCTGCACGCCGGGTGAAGATGCTGCTGAGAGCACCAACCTGGTGAGGGCCACCGGGAGCTCTGTTGTCGCCTGCTTCCAGGGCTCAAGGCTGGTTAAGACCCTGTGTGTGATTGCCCTCACCCTCAGCAAGTGCCACCACAGGGCCCCTGGCCTTACGCAGGATCTCTCCTTGCCTGGCGCTTGAGTGCCAAGAACATCTGGGGGCAGAAATGAGAGGGCGCTTGGTGGGAGGGGCAGGGCTTCCTCGCCAGGACCAGGCAGGAGTGGGCCTTGCCAAGTGCAGCAGGAAGTTTACACTTACACAAGGAGTCAGAACAGGGCCCGGGAGTCTGAACAGGTGCTTCTGCAAATCTTCAGATAGTGGTATAAGTCTGTGCAGGACGGATTCAGGAGGAGGGGACTAGAAAGGTCTTGTGTGATGCAGGCCTCGGGGAAACTGGGGGCAGCTGTGAAGACACCTGGCATTTAGCATTCTTAGACCACACGCTTACCTGACTGTCAGAAAGGCAGAAGCCCAGCTTGGGTGTCCCTGGCTAACAACCACACCTGTGGGGCTGGTACTCCAGCGGAGGTTCTGGAACATTCCACCCTTTCCTCTTCAAGCTTCAAAGGAGTTCCCCCTCCCACAGTTCGCAGACCTCTCCTCCTCAGCACCAGCAATGTCCTCAGCAGACCCCACCCCTGCCCTGCCGGCCTGTGCAAGGACCCCCACCATTGCACTGGGCCACCACGTGATGCAGGAGGAGGGCCCTGTGTGAGACCTGCTGTGCAGCAGCCTCATTGCCACCCACAGCCTTAACACCTTAGTGTGCAGCCACTGGCACACATTCCTGGGACGTGTCGCGGTCTCGTGTAGAGACTGCTGCTCTGCCTACCACAGGAGGAGAGAACAGGAAAAAAATTTCAAACGGGAACACAGAGGAAAACAAAGGAGCTCTGTCTGGAAGGCTGATTCCTAATCGGTGAAGACGGACTTCAGCACGCAAGCAGGCAAATGTGCAGCATGGGGCGGAAGAGCGGGGCAGAGCTGAGAGCCCTGAGATACGGCTGGGCACAGGCCCAGCGCCTGCCACGCACGCACGCAGGGGAGGTGCACTCGCTCATTCGCCCTCACTCCGCGGGTCCAGCGCAGTGACCAAGGCCTGAAGGGCCGCATGAAGGCCGGGACTTGGAGACGAATGGGAGCCCTATCCCGCATGGCGTGCCCCTCCGCCCTGGACACCATTCATTCTTGTGATACACATTCAGGGCGTGTGTGTAGACCGCGATATTTTTGTAAGGCTTTAAACACCTTAGAATTCCATCCCAGTGGAATGGTCTTACAATCGGCCTGTCCCCACCTGCAACATCCTCAGCGATGGGTCTCTCCCACCTGTCTTTGTCTCCTGTGTCTTCACAAGGGGCACCTGAGAGGCCCCAACAGGAAAGCACGGGGGCTTGCACTGAACAGCACAAGGACTGTCGCTGAACCACTGCCTGTCCACGTTTCTAAGCTGTGGCATTCCTTTAAACCTGAGGCAGGATAGAGAAGTTGGCAACCATGCCCTTATGGTAGGTGGAGACCACAGGTGCTTCCCGAAGCCAGAGCAGGCAAGGAACACACTCGCCAGGAAGGGTTGATCTCCGCGGGATTGCAGAACCATGTGGCCTGGCAGCATGTGGAATTCAGGTACCCCTTGACGGAATCCCCAAGGATCCGCAGCATGGGGAAGGGGCTGGCCAGGGCCCACAGATCTGGAGATTCACTGCGCACTCTCTGAGCTCCGTTCAGGACCTGTGCCCCTGAGCGGCAGCTGTTTGTGAAATTACGGTGGCAACTTTGCTAAGGAAAATCTCTCCACAGGTGTCCAGGTAGGAATATGCGGACACTGAAGGACAACAGGGGGCTTGTGGCCTTCACTGGTAGACGCTGCATCCAGGAGTGAGGACTGCAGGTGAGTAGCACTCTGGTCACTAGGACTGAGTCACCGAGTCTGGCTGGGACACAGGCGGGACCCTGACCATGCCCCAGGGGCCAGCGTTCAGAGGCATGGTTCTGTGTTGTGAGGTTGCTGGCAGGGGAGCCCATGACAGGTTCCAATTCAGTCCCTTGAGCAGCACCCGCTGACGTAAGGCCAACAGGCACCCGGGTGCCATGTTCTGAGGCACACGTGACTCACCCCTTGGCAGCAGATAGGACCCCCAACTCCCAACACCCACCTTGCTGGATGTCCCTCTCTGCAGGGCGTTAACTGTGTGTTAGGAAACTTGTGAATCTGAAAAATCTTGGTACATATCTTGCAAAATGTCAATTTGTTACTTCACAAAAAAATAACTGTGACCTCAAGTGGAATCTAACTGCATTACACCTGTGGTTTGACTCTCATTACCCCCTCTAGACTGAGGTCTTTAGGTTAAAAATGTTTTCACCTTTGAAAACGGCACTGCAGGAAATGACCGTGGAGTTGATATGTGGTCGCCAAGTGTTTGCTTCTCCTTAGGGAAACAATGCACAGGGACGCAGCAGTCCGACGAGTCCCCACTGACTGGGAATGGGGCGGGGTCTCGTGGGTTCCTGGGTCTGTCTGTGCCTCGCCCTGGCGCAAGTCTCTTGCCCCAGTCACCAGATGTGACAACAGGGTCCAGGACAGCCAAAACACAGGCTGTCCTGTGACTGCAGAGGACTTGCGGGTGTAGGTTTGGTTACACATTGAAGCATATCAGAAACAGTGAGAACACACCATTCATTTTAAGAATAAATGCGTTAATGGGGCTGGAGCGCTGGCTCAGTGGTTTTGGCGCTTGCCTGGCAAGCAGGAGGACTGGAGTTCAAACCCCAGCACCATGTACACAACTAAGTGTTGGAGCAATGAAGGCCACGTGAAAAGCTAAATAAAGTTGTTTCTCTCTTTCTCTGTCTCTCTCACTGTGCCTCTCTCCTTTAAAAGAAATAAACAGAATAAGTTAGAAGTGGAAATGGGAAAAGATCAGCAGCGCTGTCACAGTGAAGGGGCCACCATGAAGGAGCTGACATGGGCAGAGTGCTGCAAGGGCTGGACGGTGTCCCTCAGTCCCACAGGGGAGCAGAGTGGGGCTTCCCAAGCCCACCTGGAAGCTTCAGCCCAGCACAGTGAGCAAGAAGTACCCTGAGGCTTAGTTGGGAGACCTTGCTGGGCGCTGGAGCACCTGTGGGCCACCGAGGTGGGCCACTGAGGTGGGCCACCGAGGTGGGCTCCCTACACCCCGGCCCTCAAGAGTGCTGGTCGAGTCCGGCTGCTTCAGGAAAGCCCTGTGGGCACCCTGGCCTTTCCTGCGGGCTGGGCTCCCACAGCCCAGCAGGCCCTTTGTAAGGGCGGCTCCTGGAGCCTGTGCCGCCCTCTCGTGAGGTGCTGTGATTCGTGCCAGGAGGCCCCTGGGGGCAACATAGCACCCATGCCTAGGGGTTCCTCCGGAAGAGGCAGCTGCTCAACACCAGGAGGGCTGCACAAGGCAGGAGGGCACAGAGCTCAGAAGTGTGCCTTCACCCTGTTCAGCTCGAAGCCAGTTCTGAAGACTTCATCCTTCTGATGAAGGCCCGTGGGTGACAGGGTCAGAACCTGCGGGACAGCCTCCTGGAGCCCTAGCCTGCCAGGGCCCTGCAGCTGTAGGCCTGGTCTCCTCCATGGGCTCCGCTGCTGTCCTCCAGGAGGCAGATGTGGTGAGGGTTTCCACATGGATCATTGGACCCTGGGCTTCTTCCTCCTGTGTGACCAGTGGGGGCAGATGCAGCTGGCCAGCTGGGCCCAGAGGGACAGGCACCTGGGTGTCCCAGCAGTGCAGTGTGGATCAGATACAGTGAACCTTTCCAGTTCCAGTTATTATTTAGCAGAAATAACATGCTAGGAGAACTTGTGAGATATTCCCGCTACTGTGAGCTCCTCTGATAAGAGCTTGGCGGGAAGCTGCATCCTGCTGAGCTCACGGCTGGAGCACCACACTCAGGGCCCTTGGTGTCGGGCTGTGAAGGATCCAATTTTTTTAATGAACATTTAATTAATATTAATGTTATGCTAACAAAATACATTGATTAAATAACTCCTATAATTCATTAACTATCTTGAAAGTAGCTAAATATACATACTGTGAAAATCCCCTTGGAAGTTTTAAAAGTATACAATGACTGGAAATTCAGAAAGCAGATTTCTTTGAGCATATCCTTGACATTAGTTTCTGTCAGCGCTGTGTTTGCTTCTGCAGAGCTCTCCACTCAGGAAGATGGGTTTCAGTGCAGACACAGCTCCAATTCTGTGCCACCTTTCCTTCCGGGGGCCTAGCATCTGCGATGTGGGTGCAGCTCTTCTCCCCCGCAGGTTCCAGGCAGGAGAACCAGCTCCCCTGCTGTTCCAGCAACAGAGCAGTGGGACAGAGGTGCCGGTCCGCAGGGAGCTCTCAGCAGCCTTTGTCTCTGCATGAGCGTCGCTTCTCACATCTGTGGACAGGGACGGTGGCAATGCAGCCAAGTACATGGGCAGCTCTGCTCCCCAGCAGAGAGCATGTTGAGGCCAGGGTGTGTGCCCTGCGAAGTGCACTGGGGCCTTCTCTCCAGGGACGTCCCACTGCATGCATCAGCTCCCCGTGCTCACAGCTGACACCAAGAGGGGCTGCAGCTTCCACCACCCAATATCAGGGGCCTCACAGGAGCTTCAGGATTTGGCAAATTATTTGCCTTTGTTGCATTCATTTTTGTTTATAAAATACTAATTACCTCTTTTATTGTTTGAAGAGATTAAAAGTTAATAGGAGAAACTAAATAAACAGAATGCCATTCTGCACAAACTATATAAGCTGGTAATTAATTTCTGGCCTCCTCTGAGCTAATTAACTCATATAAAGAAATGAAGTTAATGAACCATAATTCTAGTCATACAAGTGTAGATACAAGCAGTTTGACTTAATGAATTAATAAGATATTTCCTTTCTTAGAGGTTTTTCCATTGTGTTCCTAATCCGAAGCCCCTTTCATGTTCCTTTCTGGTTAAAACGTCTAATAAATGGCAGGGCGACCTGTCCATGGCAGGGCGGTGGCCCACTCGAGAGAGGGCTGTGGTCCCTCCCCTGTTTAGTCAGCCTGTCATCACCATCACTACCTGTCCCCGCTTCCTGTGACCAGGCCACCCTGAGGTGGCCCCTGTGTGGGATGATCTGACACTGTGCAGGCTACACCAACTGTATGGTTGGGGCTCCCCGTGTGGCTGACTGCCATCCCCCACTCCCACCCCTGGGGAGAGTCTGAGCTGCAGCAGGACGGGCTGGTGTCCGGTTGAGCACACGCGCTGCTTCCACCTCTCCCATGCTGGAAGCCTCCCGGGATGTCTAACGCAGGGCTTTGAAGACGGCTTGAAGTAAGTGGTACCCAGAGTGGCCTGTTAAGGGCTCGAATTGCCTTCTAAATAGAGGTGTCACCCAGTATGTAGCCGTGCTCTTTGTTTAAAATAATCATTAAAGAAAATGATCTACAGTAACCTCTACACCTCCCTTAGCTGGCTTCTCTAGAACTTGTATAGTTTGCAGGATCGGCAGTCAGGGCCCACTCTGGCATACATCCGAGCTACACGCTGCCCAGAACCCAGGACACACGGCTGGGATTGGGTCTGTCTGGTCCAGGGTCAGAGGCCAGGAGCCAGGGTCAGGCCCACCCTTCAGCAAAGGCAGCTCCCGAGGCAAGCGAGGTCCCTGCCCTCACTACTGCTCACGGGGCTGCAGGTGCCCTCCAAGGGCTCTGGAAGGGACAGAGTGCACGAGAGCCCACTTGGGCCAGCGCTGACGCTACATCCTGAGTAGAGCCAAGCAAGGTCCTTGTCCTGCTCTGGCTGATTGGAAGCTGGGGACTTTAGAGGGCAAGTTGGTCACAAGATCCCTCGGGGGCAGTGGGAGGAGAAACTGTGCTAGCATCCATCATTTTCCCCACCATCCTCCTCGCGCCACCACGTGGGGCCTCTCAGGTCCAGGGCTGGCAGGACTGGGGATAGTTTCCCTTCTTGGCCCGCCCCAGGCCAGCCACCTGAGCAACTTCCTGTACAGACCAATACTCTTTAGTGTGATTCGTGGAGACTCTGACCTCTGACCTTTCCCTGATCTTTTGACCGCTAAGTAACTGTACTTAAGCAAGGTGGGACACAGCCAGACACATGGGTGCTTTCAGAGTGGAAGAGCAGGGCCCTGGCTCCACCTCTGCAGACAAAGGATGGACACAAGGTCCCTGTCACAGGGTGCCTCTCTAAGAAGCGGGGGCATGCCACAGCACTGAGGGGAGCACGTGCCTGATGACCCCCAGCAGCAAGAAAGTCCCGACTTTCCCCAAGGACACTTGCTGCAGGTGCCACTTGCTGTGACCTGAGTCCCATCCTGATTGCGTTGGTTTAGTGTTTGTCCTCTGCCATGGAGCTTTTTCCTGTCCAGGGCACAGCCTCAATGAGAATCCATTCCTGAACCCAGGAGCCACCCAGACGCCCTGAGCTCCACACACATCAGGGTGGTGTCATGGGCCTTGCCTGGGAAGCTGAGCAGGAGCTACTTAGATCAGAGGCCATGTACTGGGTTCCAGGTGAGACACCCAGCTGAGCAAGGGACTTCAGGAGACATGCTCAGGGCTCAATGCCCCTCCCCTCCATGGCTGGGTGATGACTTGGGAAGGGGTGCCGTGTGCAGAAGGCCTGGCTGGCACCTGACACATCAATGAAGAACTGCTCATGAGGACTCAGCCTACGCTCTGTCCCCGGCTGTGGACAGGGTGGTCGGGGGGTGCTGCCTGTCGTTGGGTGCTCCCAGAACCCTAAGACAGGTCTGGGGGAAGGACCTGCCCTTGCCGGCCACTCTAGGCCTTTGGTCATTGCTGCCCATCCATGACAGCTGAGCGTGTGAGCTTGGCACTCCCTGGGCGCCCAGCACCTCCTCTCTGCTTGTCCCACGCTGGACAGGCCCTCCGTCCTTCCATAACTGTCCTGCACAGGTCCAGTGAGGTGAAATTCAGGATCTGAGGCTCTTGCCAGGGCTAGGAGCAGGGGTGCTCCAGCCTCCCTGCCTGTGGATTTTCTTCTTCAATTTGTCTTTGGCTCCAAGCAGGAGGTCCTGAACTTGCTAAGGAAGAGCAACTTCTGAGCCGCACGCTGTGTCAAAAACATGTCCCCAGTGGTGCAGAAGGGAAGTTCTCTTTAGTACTGACCACAGGGCCGTGCGGCAGCCCACTCAGCCACCCAGGCCTTCCTCAGCTCCCTGTCTACGCCACCTTGGAGGGCTGCACAGGCCGTGGACCCTCCTGCTGGGAGCCTTTCCTTGCCTGACAGTTGTGCTGGCTCACGAGGACTGGGGGTCTGACTTTGTCCAGCTCCAGGTTGGACCCGAGTTCACAGAGTGCAGGGCTGTCACCTCTCCTGAGTCCTTCCCAGGAAGAGAGCAGCTCTGGGCATTCCCAGCATGTCTATCTTTATCATGGCCCCTCTTACCATCAAGGCCTCCAAGGGTAAGCCACAGGACGACGCTCACGTCAGGTCCAGCGGAGCTGTGGCCTCAGCCTCCATAGAAGCGACACCTGGAAGGCACTGGGGACACGGGCAGCCCATGAGCCCAGATCCCCTCCACAGATGCAACCTGGCCTGGTGTCTCAGGGTTACTGACGTCCCATTGTGTCTCACAGACACCTGGCGAGCCACCCAGCAGGGTGAAGGCTGGGTGACGCTGGGCTCAACAGAAGTCCGTCTTTCGTTGAGGCAGCTTGTACACTCAGGGAAAGGGGCTGACCTGCACAATGTGTTTTCAAAGGCAAGCGGCCACCTCTTGGTCTCCAGGGCTGCTGCCGTAGGAACCACTTATGGTAGGAACCACTGAGGACCAGGGACCAGACACTGTCAGGCCAGCGCCATGCTGTGCTATACAAAGCTGGAAGTGCTCACGGGTCAGGGCAGCACCGAAGCCTGCACTGGACGAATCTCGTCTTTTAATTCTGCAACAGAAAGCCCGCAGCTTCAGGCCACAGGCAGAAGGCACAGGGCAGATGCAACACTGGTGGATACGAGCACACTGGCAAAATCTGATTGCACGAGAGTGTGCAGCTGGGGCCTGGCATGTCCTGCAGAGGCCCTGTGTGGAAGGCCTGGTCCCCAGGGTGGTGCTATGGGCAGGTGCTGGAGCTTTCAGCAGTGGGAAGAGTGGGTCACTGGGGGTGCCTCTTGCTCTCTCTGTCCCTTTCACTTCCCAGCTGCAAGGTGAATGACTTCCGCTGGCTAATCTTGGACTGAAACCGTGAACCAAAACACACCAACACACCTTCCCCCTTCACAAGCAGATTATCTCGGGCCCTTGCTAGAGGAGCAGAAGGCTGAGAACAGAAGGATTGTGTGTTCCTTCTTGGGGCTCAGGGCTGCACACCAAGCCCGTGCATCCGACTTAGCCAGGGCAGGAAGAGCCGCAAGGCTCTTTCCTTATCCGCCAAGCACGGCTAGCGGGGCTAGTCGAAGTGTGTGCAGAGCATGCGGGTCAGGAACAGACGGTGTGTCGAAGTGCTCCAGGCCACACCTGGTCACCATAGCCGTCCACTCTCGCTGGCCCCAGGAACCCACAGCAAGGTACACTGGTGGGTCTCAGAGCCCAGAGTCACCCTGGTTTCTCTGTTCCTTGCCATCAAATGGTTTAAATTTAGGAGATCCAAGTTCTAAACACAGTAAAGGTGTTTTACTATCAGGAAGGCTGGAAGTGCGGAGCCCCTGGAGCCCTGGTGTCCCTGTCCCTGGGCTCACTGCAGACACAGGGCTCCACAGTGTCTTCTGGATACTGCCTTGGGCATGGGGCACCATGGTTCGCCGAGTTCTCCTGGGAGACAGGTGCATCCACACGTGTGTGGGAGCAGAATCTTCACCTTACGCCAACCCAAGGCTGTTACTGAGGTTTCTGGGGAAATCCAAGGAGACCCGAATGCCAGCCCTCACCAGGTGAGCACTTTCCAGGAGCGAGGGTCACCCACAAAGCCAGTATGACGAGCTGCAGGAGCGCTGCTCTCATCCCATCACCCTGGAGCGCGCAGGGCTCCAGTGCAGGTCTTGGCTGTGTGGCAACCAGTGGGTCAATTTTACTCCCATCCTCCAATTGAGAGCAAGGCTGACAAACACCCAGAGATGTATTTCATCTTGATTTACCAAATTTCATTTACCCATCTCCATTATTTGCTCAGATGCTAAGAATACATCTTCTCTTGGCCATTCGTTCCTAATTGATGAGGTGGCCATGCGTGCAGGCCGGGGCTCTCCGATGGGCTGTCTCTGGCTTTTGATCGACTGTGCGTGGAGTCGGCTCTCAGAACTTCCAATAGGCGCTTCTCCGGCCACACAGCACTTGTTACTAATGAAAAGCGTGACTGTCAGGCACTGGAGAGCCATCTAATTAAACCACGAGATTTCCATAAAATGAGTTTGAAATCAATCAGTCAATACTGAAACCACTTAGGAAAATGTAGGGATGAGGAACTGTCCTGGGCCACAAAAAGCGTGGGGTGGCTGCTGGTGCCACCCTGGGGTCTGGGGCCCCTGCCCCTCTTTAGCTCCCCCCTGACCATAGTGGCCAGAAGTGACATCTCCAGCATTCCGAGGGTTCAAACAAACATCCCAGACAAAGCCAAGGCTGCGGCTTCCATGGACACAGAGATTGCTTCTGGTGGTAACCAATGTGAACATTGTCACCTAGCTCAGTTCCTTCACGGGGACAGAGTCTTGTTAGAAGAAGCCATCCCTGCACCAAGCCATTAGACTTGCAATCCACCCGTATCTGTGCAAACTCTTTTCTAAAGCACTAGTGTGTGCATGAGCAGAGATGCATGTCCGTGATTTTCCCGTCACACCCACCTTGCTTCAGGAAATCTAGAACTCTTTCTAAAAGGGAGGGAGCTTGTTGCGATGGAGAAAGTTACACAGATCCCACTGGGAAGACCACGCACCTGGGAGGACAGGAGTGGCTTCTAAGTCTCACCTGCTCCTCAAGCTTGCCTGACATTCCATGCCAAAGCCTCTGCAGCCAACCCTACCCATAGTAAAGAGCAGTTTATATCTCAAACTTGGTTATGCATAAAACCTTAAATGCCGACCACATACATACAGCTTTTGTGGAAAGTTCCTACCAGCCCTGAGCTGGGAACGAAGGTGTGTCCTTGTAGTACTGACACGAGTCTGAATCTATGCACTAGTTCTGAAGTACAGATCCAAACCGCCCTCTTCTGGGCCCACTTCTGTGGGGGTCTTGCTCTCTCCAGCCTGTCGGCCTGTTCTGTGCGGGCAGCATGGTCAGAAGTTAGCTCCACACAAGCTTCTGCCCAGTCCTGGGCCAGCCTGGGCTCTGGATTCAGCGCCCGTTGCTGTTGGCCTGTCTGTGCTCCCTGGAGAAGTGCCTTTCCCAGTCCGCTGCAGGTCACCTGTGTGCACCTCCACCCACAATGTCCATACCTCGCATCATCCGGGTGACTCGGATGAGGGGGATCCCAGCCTGTGACCACGCTGCCTGCAGCAGGATCTTCACCTTTCACGTGGGTGTGGTGTCAGGTGAGAAGAGAGGCACGTGGCAACTGCTCTACCTGGGAGGATCTCCTAGCCAGCCCCTGCGAACTCCCCCAGTCCTCTCTGGATCCTGGCACTTTGTGTAGCTGCTCATCTGGCAAACACGTCCCCTGGCTTCAGGCAGTGCGTCTGTCAAGTGGTGGGAGTTTGTGTGAGTGACGCACTTCCATCAGTCCTGGGGACTCGGGGAGGGAAGGTAAGAGCAAGCCTTAGTCACTACCGTCACCCTACATTGCTTGCCCAGCAGTGGCAGATGCGCTCTGCAAACTCCATCCTGCCCCATGGCGGTGACAGACATGGAAGGTGGTGAGGAGGAGCTCCAGGCTCTGTCTCCAGAGTCAGGGGACCTTGGAGAGGCAGCCTCAATGCTGAGCCCCAGCAGGCAGTGGAGCAGACAGGAGGCTGGCGGCAGGGTGGAGCAGGGCTCAGAGCCACCATGGGACCACGCAGTGGGGCTGTGGGGAGGGCGGGGCAGAGTGACACTGAGTAGCTCACACTTAAGAGGCTCACATCTGAGGCTGGCATGCTCAGTGGAAACATCCCAATGTGATCCAGATGCAGGCACGGTGTGTTCAGGGCACAGGTCACCCGAGGGGCAGCCAAGCGTCCCCAGCACAGGGAGCTTCCTGCTCTGCCTTCCTCCTCGGCCCATCCATTGC
Source organism: Aplodontia rufa (assembly GCA_004027875.1). Classification (NCBI taxonomy): domain Eukaryota; kingdom Metazoa; phylum Chordata; class Mammalia; order Rodentia; family Aplodontiidae; genus Aplodontia; species Aplodontia rufa. Next base: position 127,455 of record PVKS010001265.1, read on the forward strand.
TCTCCTCCTGCACCTTCTCCCTGGTTATGCTGACTGCTTGCACAGCCCCTGGCTTGCTGAGGGGTCCTGGCCAGCCCTTCTCCTGGCTCCTTGTCTGGTCTAACCAAGCCGACTGTCCGGCGGGTGTCCCAGGCCTCCAACAGCCGCCCCTTCTCCTTCGTGCTTGCGTGTGGCTCGTGGACCTGCGCGCTGCCTCATTTCACATCTGCAAAACCTGCAAGCACCGTGTTCAACAAATCAGAGCACAGGATGGCGGCACTTTGAGCTGTAACGCCCTGCGGGGAGGCGTCCGTGTTTACGCCCCTCGGGTTGGGAAGCCAGCCGTCTTTCCTGCTGCTCAGGGGCGGGAAGTGATGCCCTCCCTGGTGGGATGTTTCCCACTCGGCTGTGTTTAGACAGGGCACGCCTGGTGTGCTTTCCACGTGTGCACACCAAGTCCGCTGTCTTCTTGGGGCCCACCCTTTGCTCCTGAGTAAGGTCACCTCTGTCCTCTGTGGAGGCCCAGGCAGTCCCTGGAGAGCGTGATGCTGGCTGCCCTCTGGAGACCGCGGGCCTGGGCTGCAGGTCAGCCTCCACAGGGACTGGTGAACAGTCCACACTAGCGGTGGAGACCCTGCTTCAGACACAGAATATGAAGCAGCAGCTCATGACCTCGTGTCCTGTGCCGTAGCACTCCCATCTGTTCTGAAAGCCAGGGCCGCGTCAGGGCCGGCGATAAGGCAGAGCTGTAGGGAAGCAGAGCCCACCGACGCGGACATACTAACGTGGAGGTAGGGATTGGCGGTCCTGCCATTATCTTCCTCTTAGGAACACGGTGCCTTCTGTAAACCAGACACAACAGAGTCTCTCTGCCCACGTGGACCAGATGGAAGCAAAGTCAGAACCGAAGGTCTCTACAGAAAGCGCATCAGGCATTCTGTGCCTCAGCATGGGACACCAGAAATCGTATTTACCACATGAATATCAACGTATATGCGTGCATTTCCTTTTAGAAAAGGCAAGCCAGCTCAAGTCTGAGTAACAATGAGTCAAACCAGAGGAGAAATGAATTCCTAAGCAGATAAGAAAGAGCTTAGACACGCCGTGATTAAACCATATGTCTGGCCATCATCTCTTAAGTACCCTAAGTCTTTGCAGATGCCCAGGTCATGTGGCGTCCTTCCTCCTCCAGGACAGCCAGCTCACCCAAACCTTTCAAAAGGAAGAGATTTTAATTCACAAGTGCAAACCTCGTCAAGGTAACTTAAGAGGTCCTCTGAAGAAAGCCTGCGTCTTAGACACCAGAGTCCGTTCCTGGCTGAGATGGCCCCATCCCCTGCACATGCTCTCTCAGACGCATTCCTCAGGACTCCTCACCGGCCTCCGGCACTGCGGGAATGTCACCATGAGACAAGGAAGTGGTAGTTTCTATCCACCAGAGACTGACATTTAGAGAAGGATGCTTGATCACTCCTTTCTAACTTTCCTGAAAGTTAGAGAACATTTTTCTCCTCTGCCATGTTTTTTCCCAAATTAGAACCCTACACAGCTGACGGAGCATCTGTCACGGTGTCCACTTGGGCAGCCTGATCACCGCTGAGCGTGACGGCTGGCGGTTTCCAAAGTTGCGGTTCGCTGTGTGATCGCATCTTCCAGGATGCATTTAAACCAGATTATGCACATCAAGTACGGTCAAATGAATGGGAGCGACGTGAAGCCGTAAGGAGCAAGTACTCGGAAGGCACTGCTGCCCATAAAGCTTCCAAGAGAGCTCACAGCACAAAAGGAGACATGGTGGAGAACGTGGGTGTTTTTCCAGGTCAAGAGGCAGCTATCTCCACAGCCCAGCTGCTCAGGCTGGGCAGGACGCACATCATAAGGACCCGAAGCTCTACAGTGAGCATCTTGCTCAGGGCCGTTCCCGAGCACGGAGAGCTGCTGTGTCCCTGAGCTTCCTCCTGCCCTCTCATAGCACACTCCTGCGTACACACACGTGTTTCCTGCCCGCGAACCGGGCCCACCTGGCTTCTCTGTGATGCCTGGAACGTCCTCTGGGTGCCCCCACATTCTGGAAACTCATGAATACTTCTGGTGATGGGATTGGTATGCGCTGAGCTCAGCCTTGGCGGGGCTGGACCCAGTCGCTTAGTATGCACCGACTTCTCCCACCACCGGGCTGGCACCGACTTGATGTTTACTGATTGGCGCTCGTTCAGACAGTTTATAATATGTCAGAATTTTTCCAGGGGTTATAGGAGAGATGTTTTGGGGAGGCGTGCACAGCCACTGATAATTAGCACATTAGCCCTGGAGTGTTTCTGGTTTCATTTCTGCAAAGGGAAGAGAGAGCAAGAGAGAGAGAGAAAAAAAAATCTGCATATGTTTAAAAAAAAAAGCCCTGGCTATTTACACAAAAAAGCAAACAGTTAAACACATGTGCAGAGACGCTGGCACACTACCACACACACGTGTGTGCAAACACACACAGTGCACGCACGCATGTGCCCACTGGAAGACGTGCCCATGGTGGCACACGTGCACACACTCACGCATACCTCCCACTGCAGTGCACAATCTTCCACAAAGGAGCAAGCTTCTGGTGTTTACACAGAATGTACTCTCGAGTAAGCAATGATTTACATTGAACCAATTTCCAATAAAGACATCTCCTCGCAAGCATTAATAAACAACCAAGATCTTAGTCTCCATCTTTCATTACCTGACAACTCCTTCCATTTCCAAGTGACAGTTTGCAGGCGGCTTTGACGATGAGACATTGTTTCAAGATCGTCCTTGGCTCCACCAATTAATGAAACAAGGTATTCTCACTGAGTCCCAGAGTTGGGAAAGGAATGGGCAAAGTTCCCTGGACAAAGCGCAGGACTTGAGTGAGACAAAAGTCACGGCACTGGAGTGTCCCGCCTATGACCCTCTATCGCGAAGGAGAACCGATGTGGGACAAGCACTGCTTCTGAGATCGCTCACCTTTCCGCACCACGTGTGGTAAGCTCCTCTCTGACAACTGGGACCCACAGTCCCCTTGATGCGTGCCTCACGCCCTCAACGGCTGGTCCTGCCAAGGGCTAACCATGAAAGATGTCTATAATCCTGCTACCAACTTTGGGCTTTTGAAGGGATTCGGAAGTGAGGAGAACTCACCAAACCAAAGCTCATTTCCTCAGTTTTGAAAGTCCTTTCAAACTCCACTCAGTCATCCTCTAGATATAGGGAAAGAGGACAGACTGGATCACATCAGGGTCAAAGTGCTTCGTGTGCAATCCCTGTGCTCAGTCACCGCAGGGAATTTCAAAGGGTTTTGTTGACTTTTACAAGTTATTGATTTTTAAATGTACAAATAAAAGCAAATTATAACTCTAGTATGTCTTGGTTCCCAGTAGTGTGGAATATTCATACTTAGCATTTTTAAAATAAGAATCCCATCCGTAAGCTGGCTGACGTCAAGCTTTCTCCTTGGCCAAACCCTGCTGGGTGGTCTGCGGGCATGGCGCCGCGACCCTCTGGTGTGGACCTCTCAGGTCCTCTGGCCACGTGCCAGGACTAGATTCTGTTCATGCATTACATATAAAGGTAAAAAAATAAATAAAAAGGCCTCTCACATTTATTAGAAGACCCAAGGCATGCTGTGAATGCCTGTCTTCAGTCAACATTCTTAGTCTGAATCATTGGGAATTGCTAATAGATGAAACACAGAGAGGGTGTCATTTGCCTGGGTCACACAGCACAGCAGTCCCAACTGTGTAAGACTTCAATCCCACATGAGTCCATGAGCAGAAAGAGATGTCAGTGCCTTGTTAGATGTGGCAGGGAGGGAGGGTGCAATCCACCATGGCCTTGCATGGCGTGCCTCTCTCCCTGGCGAGCCAGCAGTTCCATGTCACCACAGATCACTGCAATCAGTGCAGAGCTGCCCGACGTTCAGGGCTGGGCGTCCCAGCTATTGGCGCCTTCACTAATAATCGGGATTTATTACTGGCCCCATCTGCTGCCTCCATAAGGTCAAAAGGTAAACCGCAGGCAGGCCGATGTCACCATCAAGGTGGCTGGCCGCAAATGGAGCCTGACAAGTGTACTTCTGGAGAACACTGCAGTGAGCAGGCTGAGCACGGGCGGCGGGTGTGTGCCGCTAAAGCAAACCCAAACCACGGAGCCGTCAGGCTGTAACCCCTTCCTCCCCATGAGAACTCAGCCAACCGGCCTGAGCAGCAGTCCGGGGGAAGAATGGGCCCTGCAGCCCCAGCAGGCGGCCGGATGCACCTGTGCTCTGCACGTGAGAACACACCGAGCTCCCGGAACATGTGTGTGCGAGGCGTGCACAGCAGGGGCTCACATGCCCATGTCCCAGCCATGACAGATGCCAAGGCCAGCATAGTGGGCACAGGCTGCGGAGGGCCCAGCTCCGCAGCTCCCTGCCTTCCCACGCGTTCGGATGTAGAGGGGTCCGCGTGGGCCAGGGCCACCTTGGATCGTTTGTGTTTCCTGGTCAGCTTCTGGTCGAGACTCTCCCTCGCTGGTTTCATTTCCAGCTGAACAGGAAAGCAACAAGCGCAGAGAGCCCAAAGCAGGACCCTGCTCTGTCTCTGCCATGCAGAAGATGTCTTGCCTTAGAGAACAAATCAGGGATCAAGGCTTCACCTCGGGGATGGTATACGGAGGTTCCGGCCTCCCGGGGCTCCACTAGAAACCAGCACAGGCTGAGCACTGGCATTGGCGCCTGGAGCATGGGTGCTCCTTGGCTGTGGCCAGGTGTGTCCACTTTGTAGGACAATGGTGCAGACCAAGTCTGTCCTTACGAGAAGGAAAGGCTGGTGGTCAGCAAGGCTGGCCCTGGTGAAGAGTGTGCGACAGACACCATGCCCAGCGGGCGTCCACCGGGACGTGTCGGGCTCCCTGATGTTCACAATCATCCCACGGTTCTCGACTCAGCTCGTCAGCTCCATCTTCCACTCTCCCATCCGGGCCTCCACCTCCATTCAGCGGCGCCTTGCTGGTCTCTCCAGAACTGGCTGCAGAGTGACAGCCACAGGTGGGAAGGGCCTGAAGGCACCTTGGTCACAGCCTCCTTCCAGCCTTCCTGCACAGCCTCCTGCCCTGAACTTGCCCAAGGGCCCACAAAGCCCAGGAGCTGTCAGTTCAGACAAAGGGACACAGTGGGGATGGTGACAACCACTGTTCTTAGGGACCAACAGGAGTGGCTGAGTACTTCACCCTCGGGGCTGTTCCTCCACGCTCCCTTCCCACCACTGCGGGGCGAGGACAAGGATCGGAGGCACTGCAGTGCGGCTCAGTTACGGAGCCCTGGACCCCCATGGTGGGTAGAAGGGCAGACAGAGGCCACTCTGCTGAGAACAGCTCACCTGGGGCATGTTCTGTGTCTGTCTGTGAACAGCCTGCAAAAAGTAGAATTCTGGAGAGGATTTATTTCCATTCATACAGGTGTCACATGGGTTATCTCTACATATATTGTGTAGAATAAACATATGCCCACTTCCCTGGGCACAAAGGTGCCAAGTAGCCAGGCTACTTGGTACTGCAAGAGGGCAGGAGTGTCAGGCCCCTGAACTCCAGAGGCTCCACACCCTCTGGCACCAAGGAGACACACGCATCCCACAGGGACAATGGCCAGAGAAGGGCGCTTGCGGTCTCGGCAGACAGGTCACCCTCACCCGCTGGTCCCCTCTTGTCACTTCTTCCCATGTCCCTGAGCACTGTCCTATGCCTTCTCCAGGGGGCAGAGCAGGGAACTGCCCAGGGCTCCACTTCCAGAAGGTGCCTTTCCTCGAGAGCAGCCTGGCAGGTGCTAACTAGCGTTCTTCATCTTAATGACCACTAGAGCATTTCTGCCCCAACGAGGTGATGCCTTGTGTTTACCCAGTCCATACAGAAAAGGAAGAAATCCGATAGCTATGAAAGAGAAGAGTGGGAGCCATATGACCGTTTGCTGGAAAAGCAGTTAAGGTACTTCCTTCTGAGAGGTGCAATCTCTTAATGTTTTTGAAAAATCCCAGTGTTTCCAGAGGCGGGTTTACTGATTTTTCATCCCCTGTGTGTGACATTCAAATTTAAAGGAGAAAAACCACGGAACAAAGATCCCTCCACACACACTCAGGGGGGCCTTGGAGAGGAGAGGCGCCCACACAGAGTGCCAGGGCCAGCGAGAGCCAGGCCCTCCCTCCTGCCCACTAAGTGCCCCGCGCGGCTTGTTAACAAAGCACAACTGTTTGTGATGCGCAGGCTCCTGTGTTGAAATGGCCCTGTGCCGCCCGCTCCCTGCGTTACACCTGGTGGAGGACTTTGCATTTCCCCGCTCTGAGGAGCGTGCGCTGTTTCCGTATTCTAATGGAAGAAACTCACAGGTCTATTTTGCTCTCCTTCCAACGTGGCAAATATCAATTTGGCTAATGAGGCACAGGTGTGATTGCAGGCATTCCTTCAAGAATTCTTCAGCTATGAATCTGCCTCAGATTATGCAGTGCAGCTCCGTGAATGTAGCTCGCTGGGAAAATGGAGAGCTCTGATGGTCCTCCTGCACATACTGCCACCTGTGAGCATGAGCCCGGGCCAGGGGTGCAGTAACTAAAAGCCAGCCTGCACCCCAACTGGAGCCCTGCCTTCCCTGCTGCTCCACTGTGTTGCTGTCTCCATGAGATTCTCGTCCACATTTGCACCAAGCATTACTTTTCAAAGAGATGGCACGATTGATCAGTTTCTTCCTCCACATCGATCACTCCAGAGAGGGCACTGTCCTACCACTCACAGGTGCTGAATGTTGATGCCTTGGTTTTGCGTGAATTCTAAGCGATCACTTCTAAGTAGTTTCCTTATGAACCAAGCACCTGAATGGCAGCCCCGTGCCTGTGAACAGCACAGGGTGGGCCATCGATCTGACCCCCACTGAGGTTCAGCAGTGCCGGAGAGAAGCCGAGAGTCTGCCTGGCTCATCTCTAATCAACGCAATCACCACCTGATTCCAAGGCCCTGGCAGACACGTGCCCAGGGTGTGCAGACAAGGTACATGTCTTTGGCTGGTCCGCCCAGCCAGGTGTCCCCACATCTGACAGCAGAGCTCAGAGTTACAATTCTTCTAAAGTAACACATTGGACTTCCTTGTCTGTGACCACCCCTACCAGTAAACAGGGGAGGGATGAGGGGCGTTCTCTGGATCAGTGGAAACACTTCCTGGCTAAAGTCTTACAAATGACACCTTTTGTTTTTAAAATTTATTTTGTAAGTATTAAATTTGTGTTGAATAAATTATAGTCAAAGAGAAACAAATTTAAAGCGAATGTAAATTGCTGTGAATTTAGTGGTAGTAACTTGAAAATAGTACTAAAGTTCAATAAAAGTAGCACTAAGTACAACACCTCTCCAGTTTTGGTGTATATCAACTGACAAATTCTGTCAAACATCGCGTCTATTCAGGTGTCTGAGCCCGCGTTTTGACGTAAGTGCACCTGGCATGACAGCCACCACTGTCCAGCTAACAGCTGCCCTTCACGGCCCCCTTTTGCTTCATGGGGAGGACTCGTGAAATCTGCTCCTGTGGAAGTGCAAGTGTCCTATTCAGTGTCACCACCTCACCACCTGATGCCCACCAGATCCAGTCCCAGAGCGGAATGTGTGTGCCCGCCATGCGTGTTCCCATGGCCCCACGTCAGGTGCAAGTTTGTGACGTGGGAACAGGGCCGTTACACTAATTCTCTGAATGAGCCATGGCTGGAATGCATCACCCACATCCTCCTCCCCTTTGACAGGTGCTAGTCCAGGAGCAAGGCCCGGAAGAAGCGAGCCCGATGCCCCAGGAACTAGGAGCCTCTGCAGCTTACAAAGTGAGCCCAGCTCAGGGCCCTGGAACTCCACCCTCCCCAGGAGGGCTGTGTGCAGGCTGTGTGCTGTCCTTGGCCACCACCTGGGCATAGTGACATGGTCAGCAGCTCCATGACAGTTCTGGTCTTTATTTGAATGTCACCTGTACTTAAGTGGTTGCCATAAAACGACTGGCGAGACCATTTATTTCCTAAACTGTGGGGAATGCATGTGCCTGAATTTAACATGCTTGTTTTGATGTGAATCATGCATTCTGGAAATGGCTAAGCCTGGCAGACAGGAGGAGCTGTGGGAGGGGCAAGTCTGGAGTGGCCTGCATCCCCTCATTCCACAGGGTCACCAGCTGTGCAGCTCTGGCTGCCAGGGAACGGAGCTCCCTGCAGCTTCTTCAGAGCCCTTCTGCAGCCGCAAGTCCCTTTGGTTTTTGTCTTTCTGAGCAGCACCTTTCCTTCAGCATCCTATTAAAGCCTGGCTCTCTGCACAGAAAGCGTCACTAGCAGCCTGTGCAAGTCAACTGTCTGCTGACTGTGGGCAACAGCTTCAGGCGCTGCACCACCCAGCAGAGACGGAGGAGTCACAGATGCTGTGGACATGCAAGCCATGGGGGCAGCTTTCCTGATCAGAGGCCACGCACAACATGTTGATTCACTCTGGGTGGATGGAGGGCTGGAGCTCAGCATGAAGACACGGAGCGGCCCCCAAGTCCTCCACTGCAAAGGCTGGTTATGCTGTGCATGCGCAGGAGACTTCCCCAGGCTGGACACGGCAGCTGCTCTGGGTGCAGGGAAGCAGAGACTGAGGTGTGTGGGCAGTATGGATGCTGGAGCTGTGTTCTAAGTGGTGTTAGACTAGGAATCCACTGGGAGAGACCATCACTTGAAAGCAAGGTCATGTGTCTCGAGAAGGGCTATTTATGCTGCTCTAAACAGTCTCCTGTCTCACTAGAATTAAAAACCAGGGCCAGAAAAGATTCCGAGATTGAAGGGTGGGAGCTAACAGCTGGGCGGGGCTGGGGACCCTCAGGCTCTGAGCACACAGTAGGCCAAGCCAGCTGAAGCCCCTGAATGACCTGGGCGGGAATGACCTGGGCAGTTGAAGGCAGCACTCTTCAGCGGAATCTAACAGAATCTGGAGTCCCTGCAGCATTCAGCGTCTCACTCCTCTTAAAATCAAAGCTCGTAAGACTTGAAAGAGCCCACGAAAGGCAGTTATCACTGAAGGGAAAGACACCAGGCACTAGAAAGTGACGAGGGATTGAGATACTCTGGATTTCTCCATCACTCCACCATACTGTGTTCTGGCTTTGATTTTCTACTGAAAAGATCAACTATCAGTGTTCGGGCCCTTGAAGATAATGGGGTCTTCTGCTCTGTTAACTCTGGAGGTTTTCTTGGTGTCTTTGGTTTTCATCCATCTGTACCATAAGTGGTTTTATCGTTTTAGTCATCTTGTGACACCCTGAGTGAGCCCCATGAATCTGTGGGCTGACATCTTTGTCCCGTCTGTTGTTTTCTTGGCCATTGTCTCTTGTGTGGCCGCTCGCACCCCTTCTGGAGCTCTGATGACCTGTGTGTCAGGTTGTTCCACCACGCTGTGCAGGGTCCTGTGCTCTTCTCTGCAACATCTTCCCTGGAAACGTCTGTGCTTCTGTTGGCGAGTTCTCTCCTGACCTCCTTCAAGTGCACCAGTCCTAGCTTCTACTCCATCCTCTCAGAAATGCATTGAAAGAACTTTATTTTATGATACTGCATTGTTTCTATTTTTAGACTAATTCTTTTATCATGTTAATTTTGCTAAAATTCTTCATTGTCATCTGTTTCATCACTGTTGTGCCCATTTCGTTTGCGTGGTTATTGTGAGCCCCTGTTTACTGATCTCCACAGCTTTCATTTTGCTGCCCACGTTGGTGCTTTCTTGAACTTTTGCCAAGGTCCTTATTTCTGTTGCACGCTGGGCACTGTGGGGAGACGTCAGCAGAAGCCCACAGGGGATTTCCCTGTCCTCCACTGGCAGCAAAGGGGAGGCTGAAATCCAATAGGAAGATGGCTCTCTGTGCCTTGCAGAGAAGGTACCATGTGACATAACAAGAGCACAGAGTGGACAGAGTCGTACTCAGCAGGAGTGTTATTATGCCAAACACCAGTCGAGTTTTGTTAAAAGACAGGATTCTTGGTACACACAGGAAGCCCTGAATGTGTTAGAGAGGAAGGCGTGGGTGGTTAGGAAACCCCAGAGTAGGAGGAATTCCCAACCGAAGTGGGCAGCGTAAAGGACATGGAGAGAGACCACTGAGCACTGATCTACTGATCTGCTGGCATGAATGACTTGAGGCACATATTGCAAAATACTCTAGTTTAAAAATATTGCTTCCAGGGCTGGAGAGGTGGTTCATTGGTTGAAGTGCTTGCCTGGCATGCACAAGGACCCAGATTCAAACCCCAGCACCCATGGGAAAGCTTAACATGGCTTAGATGCACCTGATCCCTAGGGTGCAAGGGGAAGCAGAGAAAACATTCTCATCATTCTTCACTTTTATTAGGTTGTGTTTGGCAGAAAATTTCTCCTAGTTCCTACATAATGTCCTTCCATTGCTACCTTGTGCTTGTGATTTTAACACAGCTCAGTTTACCCATCTTTCTTTCATAGATTGTGCCTCTCATGTCATATTTAGAAATGCATCACCATTCAAGGTCATGTAGAAATTCCCCCGTTTTCTGGAGAAGTGCTACAGTTTCCCATTTTTATGACCCATTTTGAGGTAGTTTTTGTGCAGGTGGAAAGTCTGTGTGTGTGCTTGCACTTTGTATATTACCATGGATTGGATATGAGTTATTTGACAAAAGCTCATATGTAGACGTTGCAGGAAAGTTCAGAGGTGAATGATTAGACTGTGAGAGCTGTAACTAATCAGTGGCTCGATTCACCTGATGGATTTATAATATGAATACACTAGCTGGGTGATACCTGCAGGCAGCAGGAAGGCGGTAGGTAGCTCTGGGATTGTGTTCTGTCTGTCTTCCTTCCTCTCTCTTTCTCTGTCCTTCTTGGTTGCCATGAGCTGAAGAGCTTCCCTCTACTTCATCCTTCTGCCATGATATCCCATCTTGCGCAGGGCCCAGAGCAATACAGGTGACTGAGCACAGAATGAAACTCTCAAACTGTGAGACAAAATGAACTTTTCCTCTTCCAAGCTGTTCTTGTTGGGTATTTCAGTCACAGCAACAAAAGAACCGACTGACAAGCACATGCATCCCACTGAATCCACAGACCAATCCGGGAGCAGTCGGCCTCTCCATGTGGAGTCTCTGATCAAGGAGCACAGCAGACATCCCCACATGTTCAGGTGTTTGTTGGTTTTAACTCTAGCGTTCTGCAGTTCTTCTCATGTAGGTCACTACGTACTATGTTAAATTTGTGCACCACGATGTCTCTTTTTGCTGCGGTTGTAAATGGTGTGGTGTAACTCCATATTCAAATTACACATTGCTCAAATAAAGAAAGCAACTGACGTTTCCATGCCTGATGCATCGTTGCTATATTTTGGGTCGATTTTTGGAGTTTTCTACGTCAGCTGCCTTTTAATCTGTGAATCAAAGCAATTTTATTTCTTCCTTTCCAATTCGTACACATGTTGATTCTCCCTGCTGCCTGGCTGTTTGCAGGCAGGAATCCCAGGGCACCATTGAACAGGAATGGTGAGGCAGGCTATCTTTCCCTGGACCCAATCTTAGCAGAGAAGCATTCAGTTCGTTATCACTTAGGATATTGTTAGCTGTCAGTGTTTGGTATTTCCTTGTTTCATCTAAGAGAGTTGCTATCTCTTTCTAGTTCTTTGAATGTTTTTATCATAGATAGCCGGTGCCTTTGACAAATGCTTTTTCTGCATCAATTGATATGATCATGGTTTTTCTCCTGTTCTTTGTTGATGTGGCACATTATCCTGTTGGATTTTTAATGTTGAAACAGTCTTGCATACACAGAATAAATCCTACTTGGTCCTGGGGCATAAGTCTTTTTATACAGTATGGGGTTCTGTTAATGTTTATCGAGGACATTTATTTCTATGTTCCTGACAAGTATTGCTCTGTAGTTTTTATCTTTTTTTCCAGTAGTGTCTTTATCTTTGGTGTGGGAGGCTTCACAGAATGGGAGAGAAGTATTTCTTATGCTTCTACCTTCTGGAAGAGATTATAAGGAATAGGTATCATCCTTTCTAAATGTTTGCTCAAACTTACCAATAAAACCATTGTGGCTTGGGTTATTCTTTTCCTTAATTAATTTTAATTCAATTGTATAATAAACATAAGGTTATTTAGGTTATTCATTTCTCCCAGGGAGATTTTGGTAGTTTTGTTGATATTTCTTTTTATTTAAAAAATCAATCCATTTCCTCTTAGTGCATTTACTTGTTAGAGGAGGCAGTGTAGACAGAGTCTAAGAACACCCACTTTACAGTCAGATGATCCAGAGTTTGAATCTAGGTTTTGCTACTTATGGGCTATATGACTATGGGGATATACAAGACCAGCACCCTAATCCTCAATTGATTATAGCTTGTATCTTAGATCAGTAAGAAGAATATGTAAGTTAGTGAAAACTTAGTGCTAAGAACAGTGACTGGAACATAGACAATATTGGATGCCTGCTAATTGTTATTATTTGACATACTTTCTGGGCTATATTAATTTGGCAGATTATTTACATTTTCAGATACACTTGGAGTAGTCCTTGCTCGGCTTTTTAACTCCCAACAGTAATTACTTATTGTAAGACCATTAAGCTTTCCAAAGTACAATGTTTTTGTTTGGGGCATGACAGGATTTATTGAAATGTCATTGTGTCTTCCTGAAGCTTATCCACCCCCAAAATAATACTTCATTATCATGGAACATTTAAGAACCAGGAGAAAACATCAAAAGGTACCAATGTGTTGTAAGAATGCAAGAAGAAGGAAAAAAATGCAGAAGAACCATTTGAAGTAAAAATAGCTTATAACTTTCCAAAATCAGTAACAGACACAAAATTGCAGATCCAGGTAGTTCAGAGGAGACCAACCAGGATTAAATCAAAGTATATTAAAGTTACAAGAAACAAGAGAAATTGCAAATCTCAAAGAAGAAAATTACCTAGAGAGGAACAAAGAGGAGAATTACAGCCAACTTCTTATGAGAAACTATGTAAGCAAGGAAAAAGTGGAGAGAAATACTTCAAGTGGTAAAGTTCCAGGATGTTGGCTTTACCTGTCAGAAGCTTGGTTTTTCAGGACAATGTTTGGAAAAGCCATTGTTGATAATGTTGAACTACAAATATCCTAAATAGTGTAATTCTGACCATTGTGATTGACACTAATACCATTCCTGTAAATATTGGCCTCTGTGCTCCAGCAGATGTGAGGTTGGAAACCTTGAATTATGGTTTATACACACAAAACCATATAAAATAATGATAAGCTGATCTTTTTCATTTGCCTTAACCTTGGATATTAAAATATGTAAACATGAAATGTAATCATCAATAAGAATAAATATGAGAAAAATTATTGGAAATATAAACACTTTGTTAATAATGTGTGATAAATTGTCTAATTATATTATTTTATTTGAATGATGCAGACATGAACAAAGATGACATGAATTTTCACTCTATTCTCAGTTCTCAGCACCTGATAGCACATTGCAACTAGAAGGTAAATTCTTAGCAAAGGCATTTTGAAATAAGTTGAACAAGATCACTTTCAAAGCAAATCTTGTGTGAAATCAACATTTTATCCTTCAATATAAGACCATCCTGCTGGACTGAGACTCAGAACCAGGGTAACAACAACATTGGCCCCAAGTTGATTTTAATGCATGCAACCTTTTTGAGGAGAAACGTGCCCTGAGAAGTCACTGTCTGGCCCTCAGCCATCCAACAAGGCCATGTCCAGGCCTGGGGCTCCTCCCAATCCATAGCTGGTGCTGGGTCCTCCCAGTAGCCAGCACAGACCTATGGGAGCCTGGTATTCTGCTGCCAGGGGTCCCTGAGCCATTTTTTCTCCTCCAACACCAGGAGGGGACTTTACCAGGAAGTCTGGACCTCACTAACAACATCACCTGATTGTGCCATGGGCCATGGTGGTCAGCCTAGAAGTTCTAATGGGCCAGGATAAAGAGAACAGCATGGGCTTGGAGGAGCACAGGCGGGTGTGGGAGGCCTGGCCGGGTGCACCCTGTGAGGGAAGGGACTTTGGGAAGAGATCCCAGTGTGCCTTGGGCTCTCTGACCATGAAGCTCTACCATCTGGAGCTGCTCAGCCCCTGCCATCCTCATGTGTGCAGTCACAGGCATTTTCTCTTCCTCACTGGTCACTTGCATGTGCTGTGTGTTCAGGCACCATCCTGGGCTGGGTGCTGTTGGTCACGTGGAGCCTTGGGGAACCCCTCAGTGCCGCAGCAGTGACTAGGTGCTGGGGGGGGGGAAAGGACACGGTTCCCTCTGCTCTTAGAACCAGCCACAGGAATTGAGGTGAGGGACACTTTCCCTCCCACCCCCACTCTGCACCTGCTGAGATTCCCATAGGGCACCACATGACGAGCCTGCCTGGATGTCCTTCCTCCTACTGTCCTGAGTTTCTTTCCTGTGTGGGATCCACTCCCCCTGGCTGAGATGCAGAAATCCAAAAGCTTTGATTAAGACACTGGTCACCGTGGAGAAACTTGGTGATGGTGGCAGCCTTGGGTGGCTGCTTCAAAATGTGACAACTGAAAGTGAAGGGCATGATGAAGTGCCACTGGGGACAAAGGTCTATCCCCCGGCCTCAGTCCTGCAGTCTGCCTTCCTCGTGTTTGATCTGCTGTGTCAGCGATGCCTCTGCTTCCTTTCTGCTGTCACCACCCTCCCGGTGTGCTAGCCCCTTCCTGCTTCACCCTTTTCCTGAGGTTTTCCCAAGGTTTTCCTCAGCTAAGGACAGCAGGGGAGGGGAACATCTTCAGAGAGAAGGTCAGCTGTGAGCATACTATTTATTCCCTTATGTGTGTCAATAAAAAGGTAATTACATTTCATTTATTTTCAAAGTTATAATTGTACTGAATCAAAAACTCACTTGCTGGAACCAAAAAATAAGAGAGCTACCATTTTCTTATAACAACGCTATTTTTGACATTTACTTTTTATGCTTACCAATAGCTTTGTTTGGGGAAATAATTCAACTGAATGTTCCAGAAAATTCTTGGATTTGTAAGCTAAATCTGGGTTTGTTGATCTCTTCAGGCAAGGCGAAGCTTGAGGCAGTTTGCCTAGCTGAGGGACCCATGCGGGCTCAAAGCTGAGCACCCCCAGCAGTGCCTGTCTCATGAGGGAAGGGTCCATGATTGGACGTCCAGTCGCCATTCTGATCTTTTAATCCAACTGGCCCCCCATTTTCAATTCTGCAATCCCTCGGTGACACAGGAGCACTGACATAGGCTGAAATCATAGCCATGTTGTCAGTAACAGAGGCAGTCGGTCCTGTAAAGGAGACCGTGGGGTGACGTGTATTCCTGTGCACAAAGGTAAGTCACCCCGTAAGCAGGACAGTGGGGACACACTGTACCACATACAGAGAAGGGACCGTCGGTCTGTTCACGGCTGCAAAACACTCTAAACAAAGGCTGCACTACACTTTCTCAACATGCTGTCGGATTTACAGGGCGTCCTGTCTTGACTTCCTGTCGGATTTACAGGGCGTCCTGTCTTGACTTCCTGTCGGATTTACAGGGCGTCCTGTCTTGACGTCCTGGCTGCTCTTGCTGTTTGATGCTAACACAACTTCTCATGTCAGCTGGGGTCCTCTTTCCTTCCTCCTGATGGGTCCTCATTACTCCATCTTAGGTGTTCTAATCTAAGGTGTCTTTGAAATCCAACAAATTTATAAGATTTTTCTCGTCTTTGTTCACAAATCTGCACATAATCCATGGCTTTGTGACACTCGGATTAATTGTTAAAACAAAGGCAATGGCTCTAAGACGTGGAGTGCATGCCCGCCGGCCTCCCTGGCTCCTCCTCCCTTCACTCTGCTCCTCCTCTCCATTGCTGAACTTCCTCCAGTGGCTCCGTGGTGCAGTGGTTTCCTGCGACATGTGCCTGTTTGGACTGCTTGTGATAAGAATTTTATTATTTGTCTGGAGTCTGTAACTACAAGGTTACTGTCGATACTGTCAGTTGCAGAGGGCACTATCGGCCCATGTCCCCTCCGATGCCTGCGGCTTGGAAACCTGTACTTCAAAGTTGTACCAACAAGTTGTAAGCAGTGAGCAGAATGCTGGGAAATGGACTGTGGATTCTCCGCCACTGCAAGCCCTTGTGGAGCTACCTCCACCCAGACACAATTTTCTTTTGCTATCTATTGGTGTCAGCCTCGTTTTCTATTTGCACTGAGAACAAGTAGAAGTACTGATCATAGTAGCAACCTCAACACCTTTGAGACTGGAGTTCTTCCACTTCTGCTGGTGGGTGAGGTCTGTGCAAGCTGCAGGCCTCTGCAGCCAAGAAGCTCGTTGCTGCTCTTAATGGTGGGCTATGCCCACCCGTGCTGCAGCAGACCCAGCAACTCACCACCAACTTCTTCTTTCTGGGCTCTTCCCCTGTGAAAATTGAAGAATGAAATAAACAGATGAAGATGAGAGAGAGTAAGAGGAGGATTTATTCATGTGGGCATAGAAGCAGAATGCCCACTGGCAAGAGGAGACCCAAGAGAGGTTCTCCCTGAGTGTGCTTCTGCAGAGGTTCATGTAGCAGTTGGGTCAAGGCTATTGGTCCAAATCTGAGCTAATCAGAGTGTGGAAAGTTACATTAGGTCATCCCTGCAGCTCCACTCAGATCTGCCCGCTTTCATTTCCGGCTGCTGGTGGGGAAGCAGGAGGTTGAGGCTGTGGATCATGGATTCCTGGGGTCAGGCTGCAGTGTTGTGTGGAGCAGGCTTCTGCACCAGCCCCACAGGCCACCTAGCGAGAACAGCCCATGCACCCTGTTTGCCTTGGAGCTGGCTGGCAGAGCCTCAGGCTCAGGATGGCATGATGGATCTCTGCATGTGGCCACAGCTTCACAGCTCAGGGGCAAGGGCTGGGCTTCACTCTCCCACCCACGTCTGTCTGCCCGGGGCCAGACGTCTTTGTGTGCAGTTGTGTGTTGGCTCAGCAGCAACGTCAGCAGCTTCCCCATGGTCAGTGAAATCGTTCACGTCCAAGGGAGGCATGCGACCTAGCTCCTCAGCCTCATCCTCACCAGCAGCTTCTCACTTGAGCACGCTCCTGACATCCGTGGCATGACAGTAAATTCAAGAATCCAGTTATTCATGAAAGAGTCATTCAAACCACATACGCATTTTCTGTGTGTTTGCAGAATATTACAGGGAGACACTACAGATTAAGGTCGTAATGTTGATATCCAACACTTTGTTACTCTCATCAAGAACTCTCCGCTAGTCCTCCACTCTCGAGTCACAGGAGCACAAGGACTGTTTAGGAAACGTACGGAAGTGCAGTTCCGGGCTTGTCAGTCAGAGCCACCCACAGCAGCTGCAGCTGGGCAGGCACCGTGCAGTTCATACCTGTGGGGGAGAGAGGGAGAAGGATGAGGGCAGATGACTGAGAATACCCACCTGAGCAGCCACCATGCTTTTGGTCTGTCTCAGGCACACAATATTGTTTCTGTTTGTGTCTGGTTTGCTACGGGGCCATTCCTCAATGGCCGGAGAGTAGCCAAGGCCTGCACTGAAAAACAATGGCATAAAAAGGGGCATTTGAAGGGCAGGCAAAGCAGAGCCACTCACAGCTGACCAGATGCAGCAAGACAGCCAGGACTGCAGGAGAAGCTGGCTCACCTTATGAGTTGCTAGTGAAACTAGCAAGAGCTGAGGCAGCGGGAGCCGTGGCTCGGGGCAGGGACTCGGCCTCCGCCAACCTACAGCCCAAAACAGGATCCTGGGAAATAGACGCCGGACAGCTCAGCTCATCTCTGGCCATGGCAACCACTGGGCAATCCAGCAGAAAACAGGGAAACCCGGGTGTATTGACCCGGTCCTTAGTGGCAAGCCTTAGGACTCAAGGCAGAGAGGGTCAGAGATGGACCCTGACAGCATACAAAGAATAACAAGGGCTGGTGGGCATCATTTGTACAGTGTGGAATATGCACACTACACTTGGTCCCTCTGCTACTTAGAGCACAGCTACTTTCCACCACAGATAAATAAAACACAGATCACTCCTCAAAATGAAACACAACCAGCTCTTGCAAGCGTGTTCACAAGTGCATACGTCAGTTACGTACGTAATGTTTTGTCCAGTTGAACGTTTAGTAAAAGTGACTTTCATGGCAACAGTTATGCCACATACACAACAGACTCAAGGTACTTTCAAGTCCTCTAAACATTCACTTATTGCTTTCCTCAGAATGGACCTCTAACCGCAGTTATTACTTCTATGTGCCATGAGTGTTGTGTTCCTTGCTCCGTTGGAGCTTGTACTGGGCTCCCCCTCTGGCATGAGGGGATGGAGTGGGTTTACAGCTCCACAGCCTTGGAGCTCCACTCGTCCAGTGGTCCACAAGATGCACGGCAGCTGCTGTGAGCCAGGTCCCCGCATGCTGCCCAGTACTGGAGCGACGTACCCATTGTCTAGAATCCACAGACTGGGTACCTGCTAGAACACATTGGATCAACCTTTCTTCCAGAACCAAGGAGGAAAAACTTGAGGACTTTTTTTTTTTTGCATTCGACTTAGTTCACTTAGCAGAGTGTCATCCCTTTTTATCCATTTTCTTGCAAAAGACAGGATTTCACTTTTTTCATCAGTGAGTAGTACTCCATGTGTGTATATACCACAGCTGCTTCATCACCTGTTTGGGGGAATTTAATTTAAAATGCTTAAGGATATGGAAATGTCAATTATTCTGCTCATTATACTACATGTGGGGCATGTGTGTGTGTGTGTGTGTGCGCACATACACATAATATCATACCATACCCCATAAACCTGTAAAATTAACAATAAAATATGAAAAAAA
Organism: Aplodontia rufa; assembly: GCA_004027875.1. Taxonomy (NCBI): domain Eukaryota; kingdom Metazoa; phylum Chordata; class Mammalia; order Rodentia; family Aplodontiidae; genus Aplodontia; species Aplodontia rufa. The sequence continues at coordinate 146,297 of PVKS010001265.1, forward strand.
TAGAGGTCCATGAATTGTAGTGGATGAGAAGAAATAAGAAAACACTTGAATTTATTCCTTTTTTGTATTATAGAAATTTTTAAATTCCCAGCAAAATCTATTTCCTGAATTTTCCCTCCGTAATATAAATTGAGCAGACTCACAAACTGCTTGGCCCTTGGTCACCTTCAGGAGTCTTCGTTATGAGCATTCTGCCTGCATTTTTGTGGCAGTCTATTTTACCACTGCTTTTCCTTATCCACACCCCAAAGGATGCATCATCTGTTTCTCACATTTTTTATTTGTTTTTTACACATATGGGTTTATTGTGTTCACAGTAATAAGCTGTTTTTAAAAACTGAAAACATTTTGCTAATTACTGAACGAGGGAAATAAATACAGTACCAAGAAAATGTCATTTAAAATATTACATCTGCTTCCTATTTTTAAACCTTCATCACTTCCAATTCAACCCTCTAATCACAGCTTGCGGTGCATGTTAATTGTTGAACCCGATTCATCAGAAACTCTCTTTTATGTAACATCATGCACGAGATCATTCCGGAGAAGGCCATGGAGCAGAGCTCTGGAGCACCCTCTCCTTGCAGATGGCTGTGAGGACACAAGCACCGTCCTCGCCAACCTCTCCTCCAGCCCGGGGTCGGGGTGAGCACAGTTTTCTGGGCTAACGGAACATCACACGTCCCTGCAAGCAGAAGGTGGCATTTACATTTATAACAAAAACAGCCCAACATACCTGATTCAATGCCTGAAGACGAGTGCATTTTCAAGACCTAAAGAAATGGTATTTTTGTGGTTGTCTTTTTTAAATCATTCATGCATAGTTTGGAAGGAAAATCATGCATGACTCCACACTTATAAAGCAGGGATTGGACATTGTCATTGTAAGCAGGAATGTAAGCCAGCATCAGGAGTGAGTATAGATAGGGTCAGAAGCAGTTTGCAGAGGAAGAGAGATGAGCATAGGAGGTATCAGTGGGCCCTCAACGTTGCTGAGTCAAATCCCACATAAGAATATAATGAAAGCTCTGCATTGTCAGACCTGGAGGTCTGCATTTACGACCAAATATGCCAAATCCACCTGTTATTTCAGGAGGTTTGCAGACCCAGGAATTCCTCTGCCAGACCTCTAGGCCCGTGTAAGGAACTCCAGACACAGAACTGCGAGATGACAGCTCGTCAGAGCCCGGTGCCCCATTGTTCCTTCCAGAACATTTCCGGCTTTATCTTGACAGCCTGCATCTGGAAGAAATCACCCGGCTTCTCTGAACTTTCAAACTACAACTTCTTGATGTCTTTAAAAAAATTATTTATTTTTTAGAAAAAATGGCACTGCATATATTGAAGGTATTAATAGGTGCCATGAGACCCACAGGTGACAGAACAGTGGCCATCGTTAGCAGAGCAGCATTTTCAACCCCCACAGTCACCTGGTTCCCCTCTGGGAAGGCCTGCCATCTTCCAGTAGTGCAGCAAACTCCTAAATGCTGGGGCTGGAGCGGTGGCTTGGTGATTACAGCGCTTGCCCAGCATGGGCAAGTACATGGGTTCAAACCCCAGCACCACGTACACAACTAAGTGTCAGAGCAATGAAACCCATGTGAAAAACTCAATAAAAATTGATTCTCTCTGTCTCTCTTTCTCACTGTTGTTCTCTCTTTAAAAAGAAAAAAAAAA